>MU748047.1:75049-104511 GCA_026770625.1 Nicotiana glauca | reverse complement strand
AAATTGTCCGCCATGAAGATAAAAGAGGGTGGAAAAATTGTGTTCTTATGGTAGATATGAGGGTGACAGGACTGACAAAAAAAATTGTGGTTTTCCGCAACAATAACATTTTTGCTGCTTCTTTCACTAGATCTGGGACTGATTTTGGGTCGACGGAACTAGGCGGAGCTCTGAAGGTTACGAGCAATTGATTTTTATGGTGAAAGGTGACAGTTTCTGATAGTTTTCGATGCTTAGTTCGAGCTTAAATGGCTGATTTTCCTCGACTCTATGGCGATTTCACGGTGGGGTTGAGGTGGTTTAGTTCGGAAGAAAGGAAGAAGAAAGGTTTAGTTGCAACTGCTTTTTTTTTTCCAGATCAATCAATGCCCCAAAAAAAATATTTTGATATTATAAAATGATAATATACCGTGGGACCCACTTACAAAATTTAATTCAATTCTAAAAGCAAGAAAGAAGAAGTCTGCTGAAAAACTCACGCGCCCAAATGTAACTAAAACACACGTAACTTGCTATGTCACCTTGAAGTGTCTACGAGATACACTTAATAGTCACTTGAAGTGTCTAAATGGTAAATGGGTCACTTGAAGTGTTTGTTTGACCGTTGAGGACAACTTAAAGGGGCAGTTTATGTATTTCGCCTTTAAAATAACTGGGCGAATTTACTCATCGCGTTCGCGACAGGCCCATCGTGTTCGCGATGATTTAGGCCTGTTATGACTTCGAGTCCGCGTAAATAAGCTCGCGTTCTTGGAGAAGAAGCTCCTCGAGCCCTCGCGTTTACGTCCAAGGGGTCGCGTTCTCGTAAGGTAAAGCACCCCTCCCCCTGTCTAGGCTATTAGCCTTCGCGTTCGCATCGCCAGGATCATGTTCGTGAAGGGAAGACCCCCCAACGCCTCTTATTCGCGACCTGGGTTATGCGTTCACGTAGAATGAATTTCCTTCGGCAAAATTAACACATCGCGTCCGCGAGAGTCCACCCGCGAACGCGAAGAAGGACATATCACAACACCAACAGCTAAAAACCTGCAACTTTTCACAAGTCCGAAACCTTACGAATCACATCCGAAACTCATCCGAGCCCTCGGAGATCCAAACCAAACATTTGTACTAACTCAAAATCACCATATGAACTTATCCATGCGATCAAATTGCTAAATTAATATCATTAACATCGAATTAAACCTTAAAATCAATGAATTCTTTCAAACTTCCTAAAACAACAAATTTTTCATTTAAAGTCCGAATCACGTCAAATGCCATCCGTTTCTCACCACATTTCACAGAATCATCTTAAATCATATATCAGACCTGTACCGGATGCAGGAACTAAAATACGGTCCCAATACCAATATTTTCTAATCAAAATTCATTTCCAAATCCTTTAAACAATTTCAGATTTTTTTTTTCAATTTTTTTTCGGGTTTGGGACCTCGGAATTTGATTCCAGGCACACGCCCAAGTCCCATATTTTCTTACGGACCCTCTGCGACCGTCGAATTATAATTCCGGGTCTGTTTATCCAAAACATTGATCGAAGTCAAATTAATTCATTTTGTAGTCAAAATTTATCATTTTTTTTTACAGATTTTCTCATTTAAGCTTTCCAGCTATGTGCCCGGACTGCACACGCAAATGGAGGCGATGCTAAAAGAATTTTTTAAGGCCTCGGAACATAGAATTAAATTTAAAAGCAAGTGATGACCTTTTGAGTCATCACATTCTCCATCTCTAAAACCACCGTTCGTCCTCGAACGGACATAAGAAGGAAGTACCTAAGTCGGGGAAAGAGATGGGGATAACGGCTTCGCATATCGGACTTGGACTCCCAGGTCGATGCCTCAGGACACTGACCTCTCCACTAAGCACGAACAAAAGGAAAACTCTTCGACCTCAACTGACGAACCAGCAGGTCTAGAATAGCCACCGGCTCCTCTTAATAGGATAAGTCTTTGTCCAACTGGACAGTGCTGAAATCTAACCCGTGGGATAGATCGCCGTTATACTTCCAAAGCATGGACACATGAAACACTGGATGCACGACTGATAATCTCGGCGGCAATGCAAGTCTATAAACCACCTCTCCCACTCGATCAAGAATCTCAAATAGACCAATGAACCTAGGGCTAAGCTTGCCCTTGTTCCCAAATCTCATCACGCCCTTCATAGGTTACACTCGAAGCAATACCCGCTCTCCGACCATGCCAAATCTCGAACCTTGCGATCGGTGTCGCGCCCCCCTTTTTTCTCGCGAAATCGGGTTTATGACATTTGGAAGGACAACTCGTTCCCTTTTGGGAATTGGGTTTAAGAGAATTGAAGAGTCGCCACCTAATGAATAAAGTGCATTAGGACACTAAGAAGGATTTTTGTTTGGATAACCCAAGATAGGGTAACAACTTGAAATTATCCCGGGGGAAGTTGTTAGGCACCCCTCAAAATCCACTAGTATGGTTCCCGACCGAGCTATTGTTGTGACTTAAGGTACAAATAACATATAGACAAATAAGGCTTCAAATAATAGGGTATTTCACATAATGGTTACAAATTTGACGAAGTTAAAAGAAACAGAAGGAAAGCTGAATTTTGAGGAAGAAAACAGTTTGAAATTTGAAAATAAATAATGAAATAAACAAGTAAAGAGAGGGGAGTCCTAGGTTTATAAATAATATGGATCACCCACACCACATCCGGTAATCACTTATACACGTGGTGTTATCGTGTGGTCATCATATCCATATCTACCCTTTCCCACCTCGTTAAGGTATTAAAGCGCGGAATAATCTCGTTTTCTTATTGCATGCTATTACATGCTCCAATCCTATTAGTCCCGAAAGCATTTAGGACTAATAATCCTAAAGGGAAGGGATGTTGGGCTTTTATAGTTTCAAAGGTAAAAATACTAAGGCGACAAATAAGAACACATTAACAAGTATGGGGAAAACACATAAACAAATAAGGCTCAAACATGCCTCCTTAGATCAAAGAAATGCATATAGTTTAGCATGTCTTGTACGTACTGATTAAGGTCTGATTAAACTTAAAAAGTTAAAGCAGGCTGATTTATCATATATTTTCCGATAAGAAGTCCGAATTAGACATGCCCGCTGGTTGTAATTAATAATGACTGTGGCAGTTTATAAGTTTATCCGAAGGCTTGCCTAAGTGATAGACGAAAACCTATAGGCATGATATCTACAGATTTCAGAAATAAGAGGTAAGCTGATTGCAAATTGATTTAGGAAAAGGTTGCCAGTTTTAACAGAAGGAGTACAAGTTCTGCAATTGATAATGCATTACTACTAACAGTTTAAACTTACAAATGAGTAAGGTGATTCAGATTTGATTAGAACTCCTATAGGCATGCTTTCTATGTGTTTGTTAACCTTAAAAACCATTATAGACATAGGGGAGTGCAGAACTATAACATGATATCTAAGCGTTACGTGATATCCGATTACATTTTTTTGTTATTAGGACCTATGGACAAGTTTGCCTAGTGAAAAGCGGGTATGCAAGAATCAGAAAAGACCTATAGGCATATTATCTACATGCATGTGCATCCTATAGACATGGTATCTATACATGAGTGCAGAAATTCCTGTAGGCATGTTATCTAAATGAGAATGCAGAAGTTCATAAGTTCCTATAAACAAGTTATCTACATGATATGCAGAAATTCACAAGACCTATAGGCAGGATATCTATATGACATGCAGAGATCAGAAGACCTATAGGCAAGTTATCTATATGATAGGCAGAATTCATAAACATGGTACCTAATGTTAGTGCATAAATTCAGAAAGAAACCCCTATAGGCAGGATATCTATATGAATGCAGAATTAATAAACCTATAGGCAGGATATCTACCCTTTGCATATAGTTATTCTCTCCCTTTTTCACTAGCCATCCCTAATAGTTTATTACAAGTTATTACAGCCCAGGATAAATGTAAGAAAGGAAAAATACATCAGAAATTAAAAGTACAACCACGGGGAGCCTGATTCAGGCTCCTTGTCTGAAACATGAGATGAACCAACTCTTAGAGATCATGAACCAAAGCCTTTCTCTCATTTGGATGTGTTTGAGTTCCCTAAGAGCTTCATATGGACTCCGGGAAATGCTCACACCCAAATGCATAACCAAATTAAGACATAGTACAGTGTGGAAGGGCCATCCCTCAACTGTCCAAGTTCAAAGGGAACTCAAGTTCCTAATGCAAGGCTCACAAGAGGGGGGCAGAACTTAGGAACTAAGAGAGAGAGTGAAAGTTTAGAATTCCAAGAGGGAAAAGGGAAAGGGAAATAGTACACATAGGGATATAAGGGATGGGGAATTGCAAGAGATAAATGCAAGCTAATGGGTATAACCCAACAATGAGAAATGTTGGCACGCCCATGAGCCTACTAGAACATATTGTTTAGGGGTTTGAATCCCCTAAGGGATCAAGTTTAATCCATAGACAATAACTTGCATATTGCCATGTTTTAAACTGTAACTCAAAACACATAAAGGGAATAGGGAAGAGGAGTTCATAATAGAAACAAACAGAAGAAATCAACATGCTAGTTTAAGTATTTAAATCCACAGAAGTAGTAAAGAGATGTAGATGTAGAAAGGTGTAAGTAAACACATTTTGGTGATGGTGTAAATTAGAATTGGGACATACCTGTTTCAAGGAAACAAATAGGGAAAAGTAGTAGTCTTGTGAAAGTCAAAATACAGACAAGATGGGAGAGTTCTCTTATGTGAGAGAAAGAGTTCAGAAGAGTTGTGAATTGTAGTAGTGGAGGATTGTTAAAATCGTGTGTGCTTTGTGTTAAAGAGTCATGTATTTATAGTGTGAAAGTCATAAGAAAATAAGGTAAGAAAATAATTTAAGACTGATTATAAATCAATTACATAAAACTCCCTTTAATTAAGGGATTCAGATTCAAACAGGTAAGACATTTAAGGAAAGGATTTAAATAAACACTTTGTGTAAAGCATGCAATTGAGGGCAAATACATAAAAGTTCTTTAAGGACAAGGTCTTTGAAATACACGGTTGTACAATTTAAGGAAAGAAAATCAATTAAGAGCCAAGAAATCTGAGGCCAGAGATTTTGTATGAATGAACCAAGTCAGAAAGATGGGAAAGATTTTAACTTAAGAAAAATCAGCAAACAAAGCAATTAGATCTATTTAAAAGGAATTCTGAATCAATCACAAGTTTGAAAACCTTTTTTTTAAGAAAGATTCCTCACATATAAAAGCATACACACACGTTAAACATGAAAGAAACTTTTCATGCCTTTGTAAATCAATAGAAAGAATCCAGTGTAGAAGAGTTTAGCAAAAGGTTCAATATTGTATGAAAACAAAGGTGTAAACTCAGTTCAGAGACTCAAAGTTAGTCTGACAGAGTTAGGGGTTTCGAATTGAAACCCTAGTTCAAGCAAACCATAAAGCAAGGATGAGAGGGCAAGCAATTGAATCAAAATCATGTTCAGAAGTTTCAGAAAAGGACAAGCTTCTTCAACAACAAAACTTATGAAGAATATGATAGCAAAGTAACATGCAATCACAGTAGAAGGATTCCAAGACCATAATGGCAAATACTGATACGAACAGTAGAAAAAGCATGCTTAGAAGAAATTTAAACAGGGCTCAGTAGAAGGAAAACAGAGAAACTTAAAAACTTAGCAGGAAAATACAGTAAAAGAACACAAGAACACAGGAAAAGTATAGCAGAAAAGCATATAGGAAAACACAGTAAGATAAACATATAAGAACATGGTAAAATTACAGTAAAGAAGTCTACGAGACCATAGTATAGGAAAACACAGTAAGAGAAGCATACAAAAGATGATATGAGAACACAACAGAGGCAAACACACGAATAAAATAAGAAAAATCATAAAACACTTAAACACTTTCCAGAAAACCCTAAATCGGAAAAGAAGGGTGTTGAAAGTAATTTTCAAAATAAAAGTTAGGAAAATCATTTGAAAACTCAAGTAGAGCATAGATACACAATAGATCTAAAAAGAATCAGAGAAAAACCTTGAAGGGCTAGGGTTTCAAAAGAACCCTAGGATGAGAAAGGCCTTGAAATGGTCGTTGACCTGAGTAGGAGAAGTTAGAATCAGGCTCAGAAGACCAGGATACACCGGAGCAAGGCCGGAGATGACCCTGAGACCTCGAATCGACAATGGTATGTATGAAGATATTCGAGGTCTGGCATCAAATCTTCAAGTATCAAGCACATATGAGCAATAGGGGGTGAGTATAGAGGCCTCACAACCTGGGAAGCCATTAATTTCTGGTGGGTTTCAAGGTGGGAGATGATGAGAGTTCAGGGAAGGTTCGAGAGTGTTTGAGAGAGGAAAGGATTCAAAGGCGGCGTCTCATATGAAATGTCTTAGGGTTGGGGGGTTTGGGAAATTAAAAAGGCAAGGGGGAATCGTGGTCGTCGATCATTTTGATTATTGGCCTAGATCAAATGGGAGCCGGGCGGGTAAAAATAATCGGGTCAGGGGGGTCGGGTAATTTAGGATTTGTGCCGGTCTAGTTGAGATTAAAACTGGGGTTAAATGAGGGGTCAATTTGGGCTAAAATTTAAATGAAATAGGGCTAGATTTTAAATGGTCACTTTTTCCCTTTTTATTTTATAAAAATAGTAAAATGATTTCCGAAAATAAATTAAAGGTGCTAAAATTAGTTAATTGTATATAAATATTAGATTAAAAATACTAGAATAAAATTTGTAATTATAAACGTAATTAATTCTTAAATTAGGCTAATATTTCAATTAAGTGCAATTTACCTTTAAAAATACCAAATCAATTTATAAAAATGTGCAAACATACCTTAGCTATATTTTTGTATAAATATGAGAATACAATAACTGAATCACCAAAATAATAGTTTTGAGAATAATTATTTGTTTTGTACAGTTAAAATAGGGCTATAATTTGATTTAAATATTTTTCAAAAATTAGAAAAAATACTAAAATATTTGGACACACTTATATATGGATACATATTCTATTTTGAAAGTATTTTGCATATAAAAAATATACAGAGAAAAATTGGGTATCAACAGCTGCCCCTCTTTACTCGGGAAGGATGAAAGAGTTGTCGGGTAAAGATATGATGGCTAATTTGACCGAACGAAATGGTTTGAAGAATTTGATCGTGCTCTGGTTCCTAAGCTGCCTACATATCCCTGGTCTTACAGGAATCAGGCCACATGTAGTCCAGGATCCGTCGACGGGATATGCTGATGGCGATCTTTCAAGAACGGACACGATATTTAGGTTGGGATGGATGGTTAAAATTAAAAAGGGCTGCGGGAACGGGAGCGGGATCGCTCCTACTGAGACTGCTGTTTCTAGCCGGTTTACCTACAAATAAGCAATACAAGTGCATATTGTGCAAAAATTTAAACATGATGCAATTTCCCGTTGGACCAAGAATGCTGTCTCTGGACTCTTAGGATGACGTCCTCAGACCATAACGTCCTGGGCCATGAAGCGTATAATAGAGGATTCGCAGGCCATGAAATGATGCTCTCGGGCTATGAGAATGATGCCTCCGAACTATGATTCCTTTGAATAATAATATGCAAGAGATAAAAGGGGTCCTCAGGCCATGGCATGACATTCTCGGGCTATGCGAATGGTGCCTCCGAACAATGATGCCCTTGGACAATTTGGTGATCTTTCAGCCCATGAAATGCAATAGGTGGCAATCTTTCAGCCCATGAAAATGTAAATAAAGTGGCGATAGTTCAGCCAATGCAGGACATAAATAAAGGTGGCGATCTTTCAGCCATGCAAGATGTAGATAAAGGTGGCAATCTTTCAGCCATGCAAAATGCAAGTAAAATGGCAATCTTTCAGATGATGCAGGATTTAAATAAAGTGGCAATTTTGCCGATGCAAGACGTTAATAAAGGTGGCGATATTTCAGCCATGCAAAAATGTAAGTAAAAATGGCGGTCTTTCAACCAATGCAAGATTTAAATGAATTAGCAATTTTTCAGCCGATGCAGATGAAAATAAATGTGGCGATATTTCAGCCATGCAAAATGTAAGTAAAAATGGCGGTCTTTCAGCTGATGTAGGATTTAAATGAAGTGGCGATTTTTCAGCCGATGCAGATGTAAATAAAGGTGGCGATATTTTAGCCATGCAAAATGTAAGTAAAAATGGCGATCTTTTAGCTGATGCAGGATTTAAATAAAGTGGAAATTTTTCAGCCGATGCAGATGCAAATAAAGGTGTCAATATTTCTGCCATGCAAAATGTAAGTAAAAATAGCGATCTTTCAGCCTATGCATGATTTAAATGAAGTGGCAATTTTTCAGCCGATGCAGATGTAAATAAAGGTGGCGATATTTCAGCCATGCATAATGTAAGTAAAAATGGCGATCTTTCAGCCGATGCAGGATTTAAATGAAGTGGTAATTTTTCAGCCGATGCAGATGGAGACATGGCTTAGTCTCGGAAGGCAGAATGGTAGCCTTATGCAATGCAGGAAATGCATATGGAGGTAGAGCTTAACCTCGGAAGGTAGAATGGTAGCCTTATGCAATGCGAGAATGCATATGGAGGTAGAGCTTCCTCGGAACGCAGAATGGTTACCTTATGCAATGCAAGAATGTATATGGAGGTAGAGCTTAACCTTAGAAGGTATAATGGTAGCCTTATGCAATGCAGGAAATGCAGCTGAAGGTAGAGCTTAACCTCGGAAGGCAGAATGGTAGCCTTATGCAATGGAAGAATGCAAATGGAGGTAGAGCTTAACCTCGGAAGGCAGAATGGTATCCTTTTGCAATGCAGGAAATGTAGATGGAGGTAGCGCTTAACCTCGGAAGGTAGAATGGTAGCCTTATGCAAGAAATAAAAGGAGATTAGTAATAAAATTTCTTAGCTGATAGCTGATAGCTGGTAGCTGATTGTGATATTGTGGCTGCTGGGGATATTGTATGCGAATATCAACTGTGAATAGGTGTGAGAATTACAAGAGTTGTATTCCTGAACAGTATGAGTGTGTAATATATGATTTTGCGACTTGGGTGCCTGCACCCAAAGGAAAATCGTGAGTTTTGTAAAGGGGAAAGATTATTTTGTGTCCCTACTGACTTTGCCTGCCCTGTTCGGCTTTGATTTGATGAGATGGTATGTATCATAGGGGTAGCATTGCTAAATAGAGAGATTTCGATAATAAACATGCATGAGTTTGTTAAATATATGACGTAAGTATATACGAAATAGTTTTTAGATGAACCGACGACTGTGACGTGGTTCAGGGCATTGCAACCTCTCTTGCTTCAGAATTTTGAGGGTCCTCCTCAAAATTCTGCCCAGTTTACTAGGCTGCTGCTTCTGACGGTTGCTTGCGATGATCAGCTGAAGTTACTTTGAAATTTTGAGGGTCCTCCTCAAAATTCTGCCCCAGTTTCCAATTGCGGGGGGAATGAAAATTTTATTAAATTGTGACCGAACCCATAAGGCTGCCTACGTATCCCCTCTTAAATGGGAATCAGGTCAGACGTAGTTCAAATTACATCACGTAGGAAAAATGTAAAGATTACACATAGTAGCGCTTGACTACATCTGAATTAATTGGCTTCGGCTAAACTTCTCCGTCCATTTCGGCAAGTATAAGGGCTCCTCCTGTCAGAACCCGGTGAACCATGTATGGACTCATCCAGTTGGGGGAAAACTTCCTTTGGCTTTATCTTGATGCGGGAAAATTTTCTTTAACACCAGCTTCCCTGGCGTGAACTGTATCGGCTCGACTCTTTTGTTGAAGGCTCTGGACATTCTCTTCTTATAAAGCTGACCGTGGAAAATTGCATTCATCCTCTTTCCATCTATAAGAGACAGCTGCTCGTAACGACTCTTCACCTATTTTGCATCATCGAGCTCAGCTTCTTGTATGATCCTCAAAGAAGGAATTTCTACTTCGGCGGGAATGACGTCTTCTGTACCATAAACCAGCATATAGGGAGTCGCCCCAGTTGATGTGTGGACTGTGGTGCGATACCCTAATAGAGAGAATGATAGCTTTTCGTGCCGTTGCTTATGCTTCTTTATCATTTTCCTCAATATCTTCTTGATGTTTTTGTTGGAGGCTTCTACGGCTCCGTTCATCTAAGGTCTGTAGGCTGTAGAGTTCTTGTGCTTGATCTTGAAGGTTTCACACATGACTTTCATTAAGTCACTGTTGAGGTTGGAGCCATTATCACTAATGATTGACTCCAGAATCCCGAATCGGCAAACAATGCGGTCGCGGACAAAATCTCCCATGACTTTCTTAGTCACTGATTTGTAAGATGCTACTTTGACCCATTTGGTAAAATAGTCAATTGCTACTAGAATGAATCTGTGCCCGTTGGAAGAGGCAGGTTCGATTGGTCCAATAACATCCATTCCCCAAGCGGTGAACGACCATGGTGATCTTGTTGCATTAAGCTCATTTGGAGGTACCTTTATCATGTCTACATGTATCTGGCAGCGGTGGCATTTTCGAACGTGCTAGATGCAGTCCGTCTCCATAGTCATCCAGAAGTAACCAGCTCTGAGGGTCTTTTTGGCTAAGACAAAGCCGTTCATATGCGGATCACAAGTCCTAGCATGAATTTCCTTTAGCAGTTTAGATGCTTCATTCGCATCGACACATCTTACTAATCCCAAATCCAGAGTCCTCCTATACAGGATTCCTCCGTGATGAAAGAAATTGTTGGACAATCTTTGCAGCGTGTGCTTCTGAGTAGTGTTTTCAAGCTCCGGGTATTCTCTTTTTGCCAATTATTCCTTGATATCATGAAACCAAGGTTTTCCATCTGCTTCTTCTTCGACATGAGCACAATAAGCTGGTTGATCATGGATTTTCACCGGTATAGGATCAATGAAGTTCGTATCTGGATGCTGTATCATGGATGACAGGGTAGCCAATGCATCGACAAACTTATTCTGGACTCTTGGAATATGCTGGAACTCTGTCTTTGTGAACCTTTTTCTCAAGTCCTGTACATGGTGCAATATAAGGGAGTATCTTGGAATTCTTGGTCGCCCATTCTCCTCGTACCTGATGTATGAGTAGGTCTGAGTCCCCAATCACTAGCAACTCTTGGATGTTCATGTTAATGGCCATTTTAAGCCGTAAGATACAGGCTTCGTACTCGGCTATGTTGTTGGTGCATGGGAACCTGAGTTTGGCAGATACCAGATAGTGTTGACCGGTTTATGATACTAAGACTGCTCTTATGACAATTCCTTTGAAATTTGCTGCTCCGTCGAAAAATATTCTCCAACCGTCATAGGACTCTGCAATATCTTCTCCTATGAATGATAATTCTTCATCTGGAAAATACATCTTTTGGGGCTCGTATTCTCCATCCACAGGGTTTTCGGCCAAGTGATCTTCTAATGCCTGCCCTTTGACTGCTTTTTGAGTTACGTAGACAATGTCGAGTTCACTCAACATGATTTTCCACTTGGCGAGCCAGTGGGCATGAGCTTCTAAAAGATGTATTTCGAAGGATACATTCTTAATATGAGATATGTAGTATAGGCATAAAAGTAGTGCCTCAGCTTCTGGGCCACCCAAGTTAAAGCACAGCCGGTGCGTTCTAATAGAGAATACTGGGCCTCGTATGGAGTAAACTTTTTGCTGAGGTAGTAAAAAGCCTGTTCTTTCTTTCCTGTCTCAACATGCTACCCTGGGATGCAACCGAAGGCACCATCTAACACTGCCATTTAAAGTAGCAAAGGTCTACCTGGTTCAAGCAGGACCAAGACTGGTGGCGTTGACAAGTATTCCTTGATTTTGTCGAAAGCTTTCTGGCATTCATCGATCCATTCAGTGGCGGCATCCTTTTTCAACATCTTGAAGATCGGCTCACAGATAACTGTATATTGTGCTATGAACTGGCTGATGTAGTTAAGTTATCCCAGGAAACTCATCACGTCTTTCTTGCTCCTTGGCGGTGGCAATTCTTGAATTTATTTGATCTTTGATGGATCCAGTTCTATTCCCTTGAGACTCACAATAAACCCAAGCAATTTTTCTAGCTGGAACCTCGAATGCACACTTTGCGGGATTCAGTTTCAGGTTGTACCCCCGCAGTCTATTGAAGAATTTCCTCAAGTCCTCCATGCAATCAGTGGCCTTCTTGGACTTGATGATGACATCATCCATATATACTTCGATCTCCTTGTGTATCATGTCATGAAAAATGGTAGTCATGGCCCTCATGTAGGTGGCCCCTGCATTCTTTAACCCGGACAACATCATCTTGTAGCAGTACATTCTACACGGTGTAATGAAAGCCATATTTTCAGCATCTTCTTCGTCTATCCAGATTTGATGATACCCAGCGAAACAATCTAAAAATTATTACAACTCGTACTTGGCGCAATTGTCAATCAGGATGTGTATGTTTGGCAAGGGAAAGTCATCTTTCGGACTGGCACGGTTGAGATCCCGGTAGTCGACACAGACTCTAACCTTCCCGGCCTTCTTTGGCACTAGCACAATATTGGCTAACCATGTTGGATACTCTACTACCCTGAGAACCTTAGCTTTGACCTGCTTGGTGACTTCTTCCTTAATTTTCAGACTCATATCTGGCTTGAACATTCTGAGCTTCTGCTTTACTGGCAGACAAGCTGGATCGATTGGCAATTTGTGAGCCACAATAGATGTACTCAGACCAGTCATGTCGTCGTACGACCAAGCGAATATGTCCTCATGTTCTCGTAGAAACTCTATATATTTTTTCTTTTCTGACGGTGACAAATGAACGCTGATCCGTGTTTCTTTGATGTTTTTTGCATCTTCCAAGTTAACAATCTCAGTCTCGTCCAGGTTGGACTTAAGTCTATTTTTGAAATTCTCAACTTCTTTAACAATTTCTTCCGATATATCATCTTCCTTTGAATCTATGTCCATTTGTTGCGTTGCCTCGTTGCATGTCATAGTCATTGGTTCATCAAGATAAGTAATGGTAATGCTGTATAAGTAAAGTAATGAGAGAAAATAATAAGAGTAAGATTTATAAGAAAATTGAAAGGCTTTGATAAAATCCATAAATGTTTTGAACATTGGAGCTCTTTCTTAAAGAAAAATAAAAATGCGAAAGGAAAGTAAACTTAGTAAAATAAAATAGTGCATGATGCTTGTTCAGCTTTGCTACCTCGAGGCTCGCCGGGATCTGGTGGTTCTGACGGTCCAGTTATTGAGGCATGATCCTCTGCTTATAGCCTGTATGGAAGGGCCTTCCTCCACCTCCTCATAAAAAATGACACAACAATATATATTATCATCTTCCAGGAAGAAATTCCTCACTGCTACTAGTGTTTCTTGTTCTTCTGACCCGTAGATAACTTCGGTCGGTTGGAAATTCTGTTCCAAATAGGGTATCGGCTGCTCCAATGGGTATTAAGGACCGTGCCATAGTGGCGACTAGTTGTTGAATTCTTTCCAGTATACTCATACCCCAATCCGAAAGTGGTGCCATATTTCTTGAGCTTGATGGGCTTAGCAATGCCTTGGAGGTTCTTGCCAAGTCCCTTGCCAGGTTCATACCCGCTCTAGTTCAATATGCTTTCAATCTTTTTATCCCACCATTTGTCTTTATCAACGACATTGAATCGCTCGATGTGGTGGTAAGTTTCCCCGCCTATCCTTTTTCTACCTCCAATTGCTAGAATGGTCTGGCGACTGTATATGAGATTGCTACCGTCTCCGTGAATGATCACCTCTTGGTGATTCCACTCAAACTTCACTACTTGGTGCAGTGTTGATGCTACCGCCCCAGCGCATGAATCCATGGTTATCCCAATAATAGATTGTAAGATGTCGGTACGTCTACCACCTGAAAATTAACATCAAACCAAGTAGGCCCCATTTTCAAACACAAGCTAATTTCCCTAATAGTAGACCTTTGGGATCCATAGAAAGCTTTGACGTTGATGGCTCCATCCTTGATCTCATGCAGCCGCTTTCCTAATGTCCTGAGTGTTACTAGCGGACAAATGTAGAGGCTGGATCCTCCGTCAATCAGGATTCTGGTGATAAAATAATCTTCGTACTGCATGGTGATGTGCAATGCCTTGTTGTGACTTAGCCCCTCTAGTGGCAGCTCATCTTCGTGAAAAGTGATTTTATGACTTTTTAATACCTGGCCCACCATGTTCGCCATCTCTCCGCCAGTGATGTTACTTGCTACATATGCCTCACTCAGTACTCTTAGTAAGGCATTCTTGTGTGCATCAGAACTTTGTAGCAAGGCAATGATAGAAATCTGTGCCGGTGTTTTGTTCAGCTAATCAATGATCGAGTATTCTTTGGCTTGTATCTTTCTCCAGAGGTCGTCGGGTCCAGTTTCAATGATAGTTGGTCGACTAGAGGCTTTCTTGCTTGACTCAGCCAAATGCTCCAGGGTATAAACCCTACCGGTTCTTGTCATACCCTGAGCCGCAACGGTTTCCCCGAACTTGACCTTCCCCTTTCTTCTGGCCTCAGTTGTGTAGTCCCACGGTATAGCCTTTGTGTGGAATGGTGTTACTGCCAACATTGCTATTGGAATCGGCATGGCTATCTTTACTCCAACCGAAGCAAGCCCCTTAGGCAGTAAGATCGCAACTTCAAAGGGTGTAGGTGTGTTTGCTGGTGACATAATCTCAACCTCAATCGGCGATGGCATCTTTGCAGAGGATTGAGGGTGATCACTGGCTTCTTTAGATAGTTACCTTCTGTGATTAAACCGATTGATCCCTTGGGGTCCCAATCATTCTCTATCTCGATAATGTGAACAACTCCTCCCTTGTGGTCTGGTAGAGGGTTGATGCGGACATTCAGAGCAGGCTCCTTTACCATAATAATCTTGTTGTCAATCAAAGATTAGATCTTATCCTTCAGAGAGCGGCATTCATCAATGGTATGTCCTTTCATGTTAGAATGGTATGCACAGGATTTATTTGGATTCACCTAGTGAGAAGGGTTTTCGGGGGTTGTGGTAGGGATAAAGGAGACATAACTAGTAGCTTTGAGCCTCTCGTACAGCTGGTTGATTGGTTCAGCAATGGCGGTATACTTTTTGGGAGGTCTGCGGTCAAAATTTGGTCGAGGTCTAGGGAAGTTTTGACGTGGGGGAGGTGATTGATAGTGGGATGGTTGGGTGTTGTAGGCTTGGTAAACATGTGCTGGTTAGGAGTATTTGGGTGAAGTGGGCTGATATGTAGGAGGTGGAGATGACTGATAAGTGGGTGGTGGAGTATGGTACGAGGGTGCGGGTGCTTGGTAATTTTGGGTAGGCTGATATGTGATTGGAGGTATCGGGTATGTTTGGTATTTGATAGGGGATTTGGTCCTCTTTGCAACCATTACAGCACCTACGACCCTTTTTTTGGACGTGCCACCAGATTGTAAAGCCTTATTAGTAGCCTGTAAGGTTTCAAAGTTCTTAACCATACCACTCTTGATGCCTTCCTCGATCCTTTCTCCTAGCTTGATGATATATGAAAATTTATGGTCCTCAATCAGCATCAACCTCTCATAATATTGTGGGTCTTGAGCCCGGACGAAAAACTTGTTCATTTGTTCTTCCCCTAAGGACGGCCTGACCTTAGCAGCTTCTGATCTCCAGCGAGTGGCATACTCACGGAAGGTTTTTGTGGGTTTCTTCTTCAAGTTTTGGATGTAGAACACATCTGGCATGTTCTCCGTATTGAACCTGAATCTGTCCATAAAATGAGATGCCATGCCATGCTTACCCAACTTGACTACTTCTTCGGATATTGGCTAATGTACAAAGATAAGGCGTCTCCCTTCAAGCTCCTCATGAAAAGCTTCATGCGGATTTTCTCATCTTTTCCCACTCTGACCAGCTTGTCACAGTATGTTCTCAAGTGAACCCTGGGATCCCCAATTCCATCAAACATTTCGAACTTGGGAGGTTTGTACCCCTCGGGCAGTTCGACATCGGGCTGTTTGCACAGATCTTCATAGTTTAGCCCCTCAATTCCCTTACTGCCTCCAATGCCTTGAATTTGGCTAGTCAACGTTTTAAGCTCTTTGGCAAATTTCTGATGAGCGAGTCCTTATCATTGGACTCGGGTCTGCTTGAGATGGGCTGGGTGGAGTGTGGCGCAGTCTCCACGTAGATGGGAGGGTATTGTGTTGGGTGTGGCAGTGGTCATTTGTGGAATTTTGGAGTTCTGGGATGATCAGTAGGGTGTTATTTGAAGTATGGCAGGTATTGTAGTGGTGGTGAGGAGCGTGATGGTTTTGTTGATTTGGGATGTTTTGCGGAGGTAAAAGATTCTGAGTATTTGAGAAAGTAACCTCTGGAGTGGTAAGAGAAAATGACAGACTTTCCGAATTCCGAACTTGATCAAGTTCTTCTTGAAATTTCAACAGGTTTTGTTCCAGTTGGGATGCATTTTCCTTGGTGACCTCTACCCATTCAGTTGAGTTGTTCAAATCTTCCATTTTTCCTTTATTTTTGTGTCTGACAGAACTGGGAGGAGGAGTAGGTGGAGGGCCCTTGGATCTTGTAAATTATGATGACGTTACCAGAGTTCACAAACTAACCTTTGGGGAGGGGAATAAACAAAAGGTAACAAGTTAGTGAGGATTATATAAAAAGGTTGCAATATTTAAACGCGTAGTGCTGAAATATAAAGCGCATCCTAATTTGGGGACCTCGTTGTGCCTGAGGTAGTCCTAGCAACAAGTTAATTTGGAGAACTTAGTATGCTAAATGCCTCATTTTATTGATAAAAAGTAGACGAATCCCGAATCGACACTAAAATAACAAGAAATTAAAAGTCACAAATGGCCATTGGCCTTATTACATGCATAAAATGAAAGAGTAAATTCCTATCTACTTGGTCCCAGAGGGACCTTCCCTAGACTCGGCATCATTGGATCTATCAAACAACTTCCCTAGCTCGCGCAGTCTTAGTAGCAAGTAAGCTCTGGCCAGATGTCCGCCTTTATTTCCTTCAGTAGTCCAGCAGTCGGTGTCTCTCTTCCTCACTTTCCCTTCCAATTCCAGCAGACTGTACTCCAGATATTCCAATTTTCTCTAGCTTTGTCGGCTCTCTCTTTCCACTCATTAATTTGGTCATCTGATGGAAGATTCCTCCACCAGTGTAGCAAGAGTGAGGGCGTGCTAATCATACCAAAATTGGGGACCTCGTTCTACATTTTCTGCACAACAAAATGGTTAGACCCTATCCCCGCCAGACTCGACTATTTAATATCAATAATTGGCATAGAAGCATTTAGTTCTCCAATTAAATGCACAATATGCGGTAGTGTCCATTTGGGTTTTGGGGAAACCCAGTGGACTTTGGACAAGGCTATCTTAAAGAGTCATTATGTAGACAACATAACTGACTTGACTAGGTTTGACCATGATGCATGCACAGTTGAACAGAGTAAGGTTTCTATGGGGTATTAGACTGGTACCCTTGAGCGGACAACTCAAGAAGGAAAGGCGCAGAACCGTTGGCTACACAGTTGATCGACTGGTTTTACCGCAAATATGCCTTTGCCGAATTTAGGGGTGATAATATTGGAAGGGTGCAATTACACATTATAAGCGTTGCTATGGTATTTTGTTTGGCACGAGTGGAATATGATGTTGAAATCATGCTTATACAATAACTAAAACAAGTTTCCACGTATTTGCACATTCATAATAATAATTACAATAATTTGAAACAGTAATACGGGAATGCAGTAAAGGAAAGCGGTAAAGAAATAAAGAAAAGAAACAAAGAGATAAGTCAGTTCCATAGTAGAAGAGGGAATTAAACACTTAAAACAAGTAAAGGCATGTAAGAAATGTAAAGTCACAGTAATAGCTTGAAATGGTAAAAGCCTAAAAGAAATCCCCAGCAGAGTCGCCATGCTGCCGCGCCCCCTTTTTCTCGCAAAATCGGGTTTATGACATTTGGAAGGACAACTCGTTCCCTTTAGGGAATTGGGTTTAAGAGAATTGAAGAGTCGCCACCTATAATTAAAGTGCATTAGGACACTAAGTAGGGTTTTTATTTGGATGACTAGAGATAGGGTAAGGGCTTGAAATTATCCCTTGGGGAAGGTGTTAGGCACCCCTCAAAATCCACTAGTGTGGTTCCCGACCAAGCTATTGTTGTGACTTAAGGTACAAATAACATATAGACAAATAAGGCTTCAAATAAGACGGTATTTCACATAATGGTTACAAATTTGATGAAGTTAAAAGAAACGGAAGGAAAGCTGAATTTTGAGGAAGAAAACAATTTGACATTTGAAAATAAATAATGCAATAAACAAGTAAAGAGAAGGGGGTCCTAGGTTTATAAATAATATGGATCACCCCACACAACCCCCAGTAATCACTTATACACGTGGTGTTATCGTGTGGTCATCATATCCATATCAACCCTTTCCCATCCCGTTAAGGTATTAAAGCGCATAATAGTCTCGTTTTCTTATTGCATGCTATTACCCGCTCCAATCCTATCAGTCCCGGAGGCATTTAGGACTACTAATATTAAAGGGAAGGGATGTTGGGATTTTATAGTTTCAAAGGTAAAAATACTAAGGCGACAAACAAAAACACATTAACAAGTATAGGGAAAGCACATAAACAAATAAGGCTCAAACAGGCCTCCTTAGATCAAAGAAAAGCATATAGTTTAGCATGTCGTGCACGTACTGATTAAGGTCTGATTAAACTTAAAAGTTAAAGCAGGGTGATTTATCATAGATTTTCCGATAAGAAGTCTGAATTAGACCTGCCCACTGGTTGTAATTAATAAAGACTGTGGCAGTTTATAAGTTTATCCTAAGGCTTGCCTAAGTGATAGACGAAAACCTATAGGCATTATATCTACAGATTTCAGAAATAAGAGGTAAGTTGATTGCAGATTAATTTAGGAAAAGGTTTCCAGTTTTAACAGAAGGAGTACAAGTTCTACAATTGATAATGCATCACTACTGACAGTTTAAACATACAAATGAGTGAGGCGATTCAGATTTGATTAGAACTCCTATAGGCATGCTTTCTATGTGTTTGTCAACCTTAAAAACTGTTATAGACATAGAGAAGTGTAGAAATCCTATAACATGATATCTAAGCGTTACGTGATATCTGATTACATTTTTTGTTATTAGGACCTATGTACAAGTTTGCCTAATGAAAAGCGGGTATGCAAGAATCAGAAAAGACCTTTAGGCATATTATCTACATGCATGTGCATCCTATAGACATGGTATCTATATATGAGTGCAAAAATTCCTGTAGGCATGTTATCCAAATGAGAATGCAGAAGTTCATAAGTTCCTATGGACAAGTTATCTACATGATATGCAGAAATTCACAAGACCTATAGGCAGGATATCTATATGATATGCAGAGATCATAAGACCTATAGGCAAGTTATCTATATGATAGGCATGATTCATAAACATGGTAGCTAATGTTAGTGCATAAATTCAGAAAGAAACCCCTATAGGCAGGATACCTATATGAATGTAGAATTCATAAATCTATAGGCAGGATATCTACCCTTTGCATACAGTTATTCCCTCCCTTTTTCATTAGCCATCCCCAATAGTTCATTATAAGTTATTACAGCCCAGGATACATGTAAGAAAGGAAAAATACATCAGAAATTAAAAGTACACCCAAGGGGCGCCTGATTCAGGCTCCTTGTATGAAACATGAGATGAACCAAATCCAAGAGATCATGAAGCAAAGCTTTTCTCTCATTTGGATGTGTCAGAGTTTCCTAAGAGCCTCATATGGAATCTGGGCAGTACTCACACTCAAATGCATAACCAAATTAAGACATAGTGCAGTGTGGAAAGGCTAGCCCTCAAGTGTCCAAGTTCAGAGTGACGTCAATGTCCCAAGGCAAGGCTCACAAGAGGGGAGCAGAACTTAGGAACTAAGAGGGAGAGTGCAAGTGCAGAATTCCAAGAGGGAAAAGGGAAAGGTAAATAGTACACATAGGGATATAAGGGATGGGGAATTGCAAGATATAAATGCAGGCTAATGGGCATAACCCAACAATGAGAGATGCTGGCACACCCATGAGCCTAGTAGAACATATTGTTTAGGGGTTAGGATCCCCTAAGGGGTCAAGTTTAATGCATAGACAATAATTTGCATATTGCCATGTTTTAAACTGTAACTCAAAACACATAAAGGGAATATGGAAGAGGAGTTCATAACAGAAACAAACAGAAGAAATCAATATGCTAGTTTAAGTATTTAAATCTGCATAAGCAGTAAAGAGACAGAGATGTAGAAAGCTGTAAAAACACATTCTGGTGATGCTGTAAATTAGAATTAGGACATACCAGTTTCAAGGAAATAAATTGTGAAAAGCAGTAGTCTTGTGAAAGTCAGAATGCAGACAAGACGAGAGAGTTCTCTTATATAAGAGTAAGAGTTCAGAAGAATTATGAATTGTAGCAGTGGAGGATTGTTAAAATCATGTGTGCTTTGTGTTAACGAGTCATGTATTTATAGTGTGAAAGTCATGAGAAAATAAAGTAAGAAAATAATTGAAGACTGATTGTAAATCAATTACATAAGACTCCCTTTTATTAAGGTATTCAGATTCAAATGGGTAAGACATTTAAGGAAAGGATTTAAATAAACACTTTGTGTAAAGCATGCAATTGAGGGCACATACATAAAGGTTATTTAAGGACAAGGTCTTTGAAATACACGGTTGTACAATTTAATGAAAGAAAATCAATTAACAGCCAAGAATCCGAGGCCATAGATTTTGTATGAATGAACCAAGTCAGAAAGATGGGAAATATTTTAACTTAAGGAAAATCAGCAAACAAATCAATTAGACCTATTTAAAATGAATTCTGAATCAATCACAAGTTTGAAAACCTTTATTTTTTATGAAAAATTCCTCACAAATAAAAGCATACAGATACGTTAAACATGAAAGAAACTTGTCGTGCCCTTGTAAATCAATAGAAAGAATACAGTGTAGAAGAGTTTAGCAAAAGGTTCAACAATGTATGAAAACAAAGGTGTAAACTCAGTTCAGAGACTTAAAGTTAGTATGATAGAGTTAGAGGTTTCGAAATGAAAACCTAGTTCAAGCAAACCATAAAGCAAGGATGAGAGGGTAGGAAATTGAATCGAAATCATGTTCAGATGTTTTAGAAAAGGACAGTTTTCTTCAACAACAAAACTTATGAAGAATATGATAGCAAAGTAACATGCAATCACAGTAGAAGGATTCCAAGACCATAATGACAAATATTGATACGAACAGCAGAAAAAGCATGCTTAGAAGAAACTTAAATAGGGCTCAGTAGAAGAAAAACATAGAAACTTAAAAACTTAGCAGGAAATACAGTAGAAGAACACAAGAAAATCGAAAAAGTATAGCAGAAAATCATATAGGAAAATACAGTAAGATAAACATATAAGAACATGGTAAAAATACAGTAGAGAAGTCTACGAGACCATAGTTTAGGAAAACATAGTAAGATAAGCATACAAAAGATGATATGAGGACACAACAGAGGCAAACACACGAATAACAAAGAAGAAAAATCATATAACACTTAAACACTTTCCAGAAAACCCTAAATCGAAAAAGAAGGGTGTTGAAAGTAATTTTCAAAATAAAAGTTAAGGAAATCGTTTGAAAACTCAAGTAGAGCATAGATACACAACAGATCTAAAAAGAATTGGAGAAAAACCTCGAAGGGTTAGGGTTTTAGAAGAACCCTAGGATGAGAAAGGCTTTGAAAAGGTCATTGACCTGAATCCGAGAAGCTAGAATCAGGCTCAGAAGACCAGGATACACCGGAGCAAGGCCGGAGATGACCCTGAGACCTCAAATCGGCAAAGGTCTGAGTGAAGACCTTCGAGGTCTGGCCTCGAATCTTCAAGTATCAAGCACATAGAAGCAACATGAGGTGAGTATAGGGGCCTCACAACCTGGGAAGCCATTGATTTCCGGTGGGTTTCGAGGTGGGAGATAATGAGAGTTCAGGGAAAGTTCGAGAGTGTTTGAGAGACGAAGGGATTCAAAGGCAGCGTCTCAGATGAAATGGCTTAGGGTTGGGGGGTTTGAGAAATTAAAAAGGCGAGGGGGAATCGTGGTCATTGATCATTTTGATCAACGACCTGGATCAAAGGGGAGCCAGGCGGGTAAAAATAAATGGGTCAGGGGGTTGGGTAATTTAGGATTTGGGCCGGTCCAATTGAGATTAAAACTTGGGTTAAATGAGGATCAATTTAGGCCAAAATTGAAATGAAATAGGGCTAGATTTTAAATGGCCACTTTTCCCTTTTTATTTTATAAAAATAGTAAAATAATTTCTGAAAATAAATTAAAGGTGCTAAATTAGTTAATAGTATATAAATTTTAGATTAAAAATACTGGAATCAAATTTGTAATTATAAATGCAATTAATTCTTAAAATAGGCTAATATTGAAATTAAGTGCAATTTAGCTTTAAAAATACCAAATCAATTTATAAAATGTACAAAAATTACCTTAGCTATATTTTGGTATAAATATGAGAATACAATAACTGAATCACCAAAATAATAATTTTGGGAATAATTATTGATTTTGTACTGTTAAAATAGGGCAATAATTTGATTTAAAAATCTTTAAAAAATTAGAAAAAATACTAAAACATTTGGACACACTTATAAATGCATACATATGCTATTTTGAAAGTATTTTGCATATAAAAAATATACAGGGAAAAATTGGGTATCAACAGCCGGCATAACTCTTTTGCCTGGACTGAGCTGTACGAAGCCTATCTTGAATGATCTTGACCTTGTCCAAGGCTTCCTGAACCAGATCCGTACCCAACAACCGAGCCTCTCCTGGCTCAAACCATCCAACCGGAGGCCGACACCACCTACCATATAAAGCCTCATAAGGAGCCATCTAGATACTCGACTGGTAGCTGTTGTTGTAGGAAAACTCCACTAAAGGCAAAAACTAATCCCACGAGCCTCCAAAGTCAATGACACAGGCTCGGAGCATATCCTCCAAAATCTAAATAGTCTGCTCGGACTGCCCGTCCGTCTATGGATGAAATGTTGTGCTCAACTCAACCCGTGTGCCCAACTCTCATTGAACTGCTCTCCAGAAATGCATGGTAAACTGCGTACCTCGGTCCGAAATGATAGACACGGGAACACCATGAAAGAGAACAATCTCCCGGATATAGATCTCGGCTAACCTCTTAGAAGAATAGGAGACTGCCACATGAATGAAATGTCCTGACTTGGTCAGCCTATGAACAATGACCCATACTGTGTCGAACTTCTTCCGAGTCTGCGGAAGTCCAACAACGAAATCCATAGTGATCCGCTCCCACTTCCACTCGGGAAGCTCAATCCTCGGAAATGAACCACCGGGCCTCTGATACTTGTACTTAACCTGCTGACAATTCAAATACCGAGCCACATATGCAATGATATCCTTCTTCATTCTCCGCTACCAATAATGCTGCCGCAAATCCTGATACATCTTCGTGGTGCCCGGATGAATAGAGTACCGGGAGCTATGGGCCTCCTCTAAAATCAACTCTCGAAGTCCATCCATATTAGGCACACAAACTCGACCCTACAATCTCAAGACTCCATCATCACCTAAGGTAACCTGCTTGGAACCTCCATGCTGCACCATGTCTCTAAGGACACACAAGGGGGATCATCATACTACCGATCATGGATACGCTCCAATAAAGAAGAACGAGCGACCGTAAAAGCTAACATACGACAGTGCTCAGAAACATCCAGCATCACGAACTGATTGGCCAAAGACTGAACATCCAAAGCAAGCAGCCTCTCATCGACCGGAATATAAGCGAGACTGCCCATACTGGCTGACTTTCTACTCAAAGCATCGGCCACCACATTGGCCTTTCCTGGATGATATAAGATGGTGATATCATAGTCTTTCAACAACTCCAACCACCTCCTTTGCCTCAAATTCAACTCCTTTTGCTTGAAGAAATACGAAAGACTTTTGTAATCTGTGAACACCTCACATGCCACGCCATACAAATAATGCCTCCAAATCTTCAATGTGTGAACAATGGATGCCAACTCCAAATCATGAACCGGATAGTTCTTCTTATGAATCTTAAACTGCCGCGAAGCATAGGTAATGACCTTACCATCCTGCATTAGCACTGTATCAAGTCTAATACGAGATGCATCACAATAAACTGTATAAGGCCTTGAACCTGTGGGCAAAACCAACATTGGTGCCGTAGTTAGAGCTGTCTTGAGCTTCTGAAAGCTCGCCTCACACTCATCCGAACATCTGAACTGGGCACCCTTCTGGTCAACCTAGTCATCGGGGCAGCAATAGATGAAAACCCCTCCATGAACCGACGATAGTAGCCTACCAATCCCAAGAAACTTCGAATCTCTGTAGCTGATGCTGGTCTATGCCAGTCCTTGACTGCCTCAATCTTCTTCGGATCCACCTAAATACCCTCTGCTGATACAACATGACCTAGAAATGCAACTAAACTCAACTGGAACTCATACTTTGAGAACTTAGCATATAACTGACTATCCCTCAGAGTTTGAAGAACCACTCTAAGGTGTTGCTCGTGCTCGTCCTAGCTGTGGGAATATATCAATATGTCATCAATGAAGACTATCACTCACGAATCCAAATAAGGCCTGAACACTCGGTTCATCAAATCCATAAAAGCTTCTGGGGGATTTGTGTACCCGAATTATATCACCAAGAACTTATAATGCTGGTACCGAGTGCGAAAAGCTGTCTTAGGGACATCGGATGCCCTAATCCTCAACTGATGGTAGCCGGATCTCAAGTCAATCTTTGAAATTGGCACCCTGAAGCTGATCGAATAAATCATCAATCCTCGATAGTGCATACTTTTTCTTGATTGTAACCTTGTTCAATTGTCGATAGTCAATACACATTCTCAGTGACCCATCCTTCTTCTTCACAAACAACACCGGCGCACCCCAAGGCAAAACACTGGTCAAATGAAACCCTTTTCAAGCAAGTCTTGCAACTGCTCCTTTAACTCTTTCAACTCAGGCGGGGCCATATGATACGAAGGGATACCAATGGGCTTAGTGCCCAAATCCAAATCAACGCAAAAGTCAATGTCCCTGTCGGGTGCCATACCCGGTAGATCTAAAAAAAATACGTCAAGAAAATCCCGAACAACGGGCACGTAATCAATAGAAGGGACCTCAGTACTAGAATCACGAACATAAGCCAAATAGGCCAAACACCCCTTCTCGACCATACGCTGAGCCTTGACATAAGAGATAACACTATAGGTAGAATGACCAAGAGTCCCTCTCCATTCTAAACGAGGCGAACCCGGTAATACTAAGGTCAGAGTCTTGGCATAACAGTCCAAGATAGCATGGTAAGGTGATAACCAGTCCATCCCCAATATAATAGTGAAATCAACTATGTCCAGAAGTAACAAATCTACACATGTCTCAAGACCCCCAATAGAATCACCTATAGGAATAGCCCCAAATAGAATCACCTATCAAAGTAGACATACATATAGGGACACCCAAAGAATCACTAGGCATGATCAAATACGGTGCAAAATAAGATGACACATAGGAGTAGGTAGACC
Source organism: Nicotiana glauca (assembly GCA_026770625.1). Classification (NCBI taxonomy): domain Eukaryota; kingdom Viridiplantae; phylum Streptophyta; class Magnoliopsida; order Solanales; family Solanaceae; genus Nicotiana; species Nicotiana glauca. The sequence goes on along the minus strand of MU748047.1, from coordinate 78,855 downwards.
CTGGTTCAAATAAAAATGAAGCATCTCTGCCACAAACCAGAATAGTACCTATGATAACTGCATCGGAAGCCTCAGCCTCAGCCTCAAGCATGGCTGGAAGAGCATAACAATGGGGTTGGGCCCCATCACCCTGGTCTACCTCTTTGGGACAGCCTAAAGCTGGCTAGCCTCCACCTCTAACGGTCTCTGCTCCATCTCTAGCACATCTACCTCCACCTCTAGCACCTCTACCCCCACCTCTAGCTGGCTAGGCGGGCTGTGGAACACATGTGCCTGAACCATAGCATGGGAACCTTGCTACTGCGACTAAGTACCCACCAATCTTAGACAAGCCCTCCTGATATGACCATACTCACCATACTCATAGCATCCACCCAAGTGCTACGACTGAGGAAACTGAGACTGACCCTGGCGACCTAAATGACCACCCCGAAAACTCTAAAGCGGCGGTGCACTGATAGAGGTTGGTGGTGCACTGTAGGGCTGTTTATCAGAATACTGCATGTGAGAACCATGGCCACCTGAAGCACCTTGAGAAACCTGAAGTGCTGACTGAAAGGGCCTAGAAGGATGGCCGCCACCATACGAATCCATGCCTCCAGATGAGGCACCATTGAATCTACCTGACTGACGGAGTCTTTTGTCTGCCCTATGACCACTCCCCATGGTAGAACCATCTCAACTATCCAGGCTATATTGGCTGCCACTTGGAAGGATATCTCACTCCCAGCCTCTCTAGTCATCTGAAGATGAATCGGCTGAATGTGTCCATCAATAAACCGCCCCACTCTCTCCCTCTCAGTGGGAAGTATGATAAGATCATGGCGAGCCAAATCAATAAATCTAGACTCGTATTGGGTGACAGTCATGGAACCTTGCTGGAGCCGTCAAACTGCCTCTGGTAGGCCTCTCGCTGTGTGATAGGGAGAAGCTTCTCCATAAATAGCTGCGTGAACTGCTCCCAGGTCAAGGTTGGTAATCCGGCTGGCCTAGCCAAGCAATAATCTCTCCACCAAGTCCTGGCGGATCCAGACAAGCGAAATGTGGCAAAATCGACCCCTTTTTTTCTCAACTATCCGCATATTCTGAAGAACCTTATAACAGCTATTAGATAATCCTGGGGATCCTCAGTAGATGCACCGCTAAAAGTAATAGTGAAGATCTTGGTGAACCTATCCAATCTCCACAAAGAATTGGCAGACATAGCTACACCATTTTCGGTCTGAACTACCACACCCGGCTAAACTGCTCCAAGTGGCTGAGCCGCTGGAGTTTGAAACTAGGGAGCTACCTGCTCCAGAGTGCGAGTAGCAGGAGTCTGGGCTCCCCTCCAGCTTGAGAGACGAATGGTGCTACAGGAAGTAAACCTACCTGGGTGACATTCTCTATAAGGGCCACTAGACGAACCAGAGCATCCTGAAGAACTAGGATAGCAATAAACCCCTCTCGGACCTGAGCTGGGCCCACCGAAACTGCTGGGGCCGGAACCTCATCATCAAAGTCAACCTGAGGCTCCGCTACGGGTGCTGCTGCCCTGGGCTGAGCTCTACCCCTGCCTCAGCCTGTAGCACGGCCTCGACCTCGCCCTCTGCCACTCGTAGGAGCCGATGCTGGGGGATCGGGCTGTTGATCGGTAGATGAGGAAGCGCGTGTTGTCGCCATCAGCGAAAGAACATAGTAGAAATTCAATTAGCATTGAGAAACCAAACCGCACTACAAGAAAGTACAAATGTGAAGTTTTCCTAACTCTGTAGCCTTTGGGGGACAAATACAGACGTTTCCGTACCGATCCCTCAGACACTACTAAGCTTGTCCGTGAATTGTGAGACCTATATAACCGAGTGCGCTGATACCAACTTATCACGACCTAGATTTCCCACCCTCAGGGGTCGTGATGGCGCCTACTCGTAGAAGCTAGGCAAGCCACGAAATGTAGAAATTTTTACTAATTCATTTTAATCCTTTTTAACAACTTGATTTAACAGGTGATCAATATTAAAATATTAGTGGAAGGTGAAATCAAGCGGAAGACTTAGTCAAATTTAATACTAAAATTAGTACAAAAATGGCAATATATGCCTCTACCCAGAAACTGGTGTCACAATATCCATGGACTGTCTATGAGTGCTACATACAATATCTGAAATAGGAAATACAGTCTGTCTCAAAAAGAAGTGAAAATAGAACATATAAATAGATAGAAGAGAACGTCGGGCCTGCGGACGCCTGTAGGACTACCTCGGGCTCCCTGGCTGGACTGAAGGCTAGCTCCCCAAGTGCTACTGCCCAAATGCTACTCTGGTATTTGCACATAGTGCAGAGTGTAGCATCAGCACAACCGACCCCATAAGCTGATGAGTGCTTGGCCTAACCTCGCCGAAGTAGTGACGAGGCTAGGACCAGACTCCAGATAGACATGTACAGTTATACAATATACTACAGAAAATAACAGGAATAAACAATTTAAATGGGAGGGGGTACATGCTACGGGGATAAATGTCAAATCTAGCAGGAAATAAAAAGAGATATGAGAGAACAGCTCAAAATCTACAACCAAACAATAATAATACTGTTGCGGCACGTAACCCGATCCAATATAATATTTAACACTGTTGCGATGTGCAACCCCATCCAATATAACATTTGTTGCGACGTGCAACCCGATCAAATATATAGTATTGTTGCGGCGTGCAACCCAATCCAATATAGCATTCTTGCAGCGTGCAACCCGATCCATATTTAATATTTGTTGTGGCGCGCAACCCAATCCATATATAGTGTTGTTGCGGCGTAAAACCTGATCCATATATATATAATATAAAAACAACCATACCAAGTGTCCCGGCATGGGATCATCAATAACTACACTATCCCGGTAAGGGATTCAACAGTAAAAGTAAATACGACCCGGCAAGGCAGAATTAGCTATAACCAATCTTAACTCAACTTCTACTCATCTCAGCTAACACCAATACCCAATCATAAGTACTTTCCATGAAACCAAACTCAATCCTTGCTCAATATCGAGAATTATCATTTAAAACATCCATAGTATCATTTAAGAACATAACAAAATTGCTATTTATGTAAGGCCCCAGAAATTTGTTTTTGAGTAATTTAAGATTTCGTCGTGCCAAGGTAGGCTAAATTATTTTATTTCGTGTGCAAATAAGGATTTATGATATGATGGATATCAATTGGATGTGTTAATAAGTGTATAAGTCATATTAGAAGTGAATTGGGGTCTAAGGAGAGGCCTAAGTCTAAGACAAGTTGGAAAATTTCATATTAGATAAAAGTTGTAAATAAATGCGCACATTACCTCACTTTGAACGATCGTATCTCCAGTTATATAAGGAGTTGAGTGAGGATCTACCTATAAAATTAAATCCCTTTGAGTCTAGCTTCTAACGCAATAAACAGTTTGTCATTTGGAGGTGTATACAGAGTTATGACCATTATACTAGACATGCGTCACCAGCGCGCCCAGGCGCGCGGCCGCAGGTTGAACCGCGGAGCTCACTGCCCGGAACCGCGGGTTGGACCGCGGGGGACCGCGGGAAAACCTATAAAAAGTCTTAAAAACCCCTGGTTTGTGTAAAAACCGAAGGGGTATCATCTTTCCTTCATTTTTGTCATTCAAGATCAAAATTTTGAGGGTTTTCTTCCACTCTCTCAAGACTTCAACTCCTCCCATAACCAAGGTAAGATTTTTGGAGTATTTTGAGTTGATTACTACTCCTAAACACTTATATTAACAAGGATTAATCTTGAAAATCCTTAGATCTTCCTTCAAATCCTTGAAT
>MU748047.1:47998-65335 GCA_026770625.1 Nicotiana glauca | reverse complement strand
GGGGTAAAGTTTGTTCATACATACCAGTACAATTCAAATGTACTGACCTCCCTTTTGCCGGGGGCGCTACATTCGTGTTATGATTGTAGGTGGTTCTATAGCAGGTACTCCAATCCACCGGCAGTAGCACTCCTTCACTCTCCATCAGCTGTATTAGTGAGCCCCTTTCTTTTCGGGGCCCTGCGTGGCTCAAGCCGTTCTTATTCTGGAGTTTTGTTTTTTTTTTGTGTAAGGTATAGCCGGAGCCTTGTTACCGGCAAGTATGGTATCACTCTTTTGTATCCCTAGAGGCTTCGTAGACAGGAAATGTTGGTTGTGAACTTATGTAAATGTGTATGTTGTACGTTGGGCGAGGTAAGTTGTAAACCACGCTAAGTAACCACGTATGTTAAGTATGTTTTGTAAAAAGGTTTGGAATTATAATTGGCTATTTCCTTTGATTAATGAGTAATGGGAACACGGGGTAACATGTGGGATAGGAAAGACACCCATGTCCGCTTAGCTGGGGCTACCTGGTCGAGTGCCGGTCGCGTCTCTCGATTTTTGGGCATGACAATTTAAGACTTACAGTCATGCTTGATACCAACGCATAGATACTCGTCACCATGCCTATACGCCGTACTCAGCAAGAAACAAATAGTAAATAGGACACAACTTCTAATCCCTCAAGCTAAGCTTAGACCGAATACTTACCTCGAAATTACAAAACCAACTTAATTCTCAAAAACCGCCTTTCCATTCGAATTCGCTCCAAATCAATTGTATCTATGCATAACCGACTCAATAACATCAATAAATTCTCAACAATCCCATTTCAATACTTAATTATAGCTTTCTAATCATTCTTCCCAAAAAGTCAAAAATTGACCCCGGGCCCGTTTGGTCAAAATACAAGGTTCGGAGAAAAATCCGATCACCCATTCACCGTCGAGCCCGAATATATAATTTGTTCCAAAATTTGACCCCAAAATGAGGTCTAAATCACAATTAATTAAAAAGCCCTAACTCTACCCAAATCCCTAATTTTCTACCCTTAAGAACAAGATTTAAGCCTAGAAATCTAATGGGTATTAATGGAAATTGAAGAAAATGAGTCTAAGATTACATACCTATGAATTGGTGGTGAAATCCCCTTTCAAAAATCGCCCAAATTGTAGTTGAAATGAAGAAGTTATGAATTATTGGTGTAATCCCGTAATGGCTACTGTTTTGGTCTTTTAAAATAACTGGGCGAATTTACTCATCACGTTCGCGACAGGCCCATCACATTCGCGATGACTTAGGCCTGTTAGGCCTTGGCGTTCACGTAATTGGGCTCGCATTTGCAGAGAAGAAGCTCTTCGATCCCTCGCGTTCGCTTCCAAGGGGTCGCGTTCGCGTAAGGTAAAGCACCCCTCCCCTTGCCCAGGCAATTAGCCTTCACGTTCGCGTGGCCAGGACCGCGTTCGCGAAGGGAAGACCCCCCAACGCCTCGCGTTCGTGACCTGGGTTACACGTTCGCATAGAAGGAATTTCCTTCAGCAAAATTAACACATCGCGTTCGCGAGGGTCCACCCGCGAACGTGAAGAAGGACATATCAGAACACCAACAACCGAAAACCTGCAACTTTTCACAAGTCCAAAACCTTCCGAATCACATCCGAAACTCGCCCGATCCCTCGGGGCTCCAAATCAAACATACATACTAACTCAAAAACACCATATGAACTTATCCGTGTTATCAAATCGCCAAATAAACATCATTAACGTCGAATTATACCTCAAAATCAATGAATTATTTCAAACTTCCTAAAACATCAAAATTTTTATTTAAAGTCTGAATCACGTCAAATGACATCTGTTTCTCACCAAATTTCACTGAATCATCTTAAATCATATATAAGACATGTACCAGGTGCCGGAACCAAAGTATGAGCCCGATACCAACATGTTTTGATCAATATTCATTTCCAATTCCTTTAAACAATTTCAGAAAATAATTTTCTTTAAAAATTCATTTCTCGGGCTGGGGACCTCGGAATATGATTCTGGGCATACGCTCAAGTCCTACATTTTCCTACAGACCCTCCGGGATCGTCAAATCATGGGTCTGGGTCCGTTTATCCAAAACGTTGACTGAAGTCAAATTAATTCATTTTGTAGTCAAAATTTATTATTTTTCACAAATTTTCTCATTTAAGCTTTTTGGATATTCGCCCGGACTGTGCACGCAAATCGAGACAATGCTAAAAGAGGTTTTTAAGGCCTCGGAACACAGAATTAAATTTAAAAGCAAGTGATAACCTTTTGGGTCATCACATAATTAATCGAAATCTGAAGAATTTATAAGCAGTTTTAATTATTATCAATGTCTCACCAGTTTTTTTATCTCTCTTATGTTATTATGTTGAACTTTATTAATTTAGTTTTGAATCTTTTTTTAATCGTGGCAACTAATATAAAATTATTAACTGTAAATGTATAAACACTTTTTACCTGATTGAGTTTTCCAATTAGAATATTCTTCTACTTATATAGTTTCTCTTAGTACTTTTAATTCTAAATATAAGTTGAAACAAATAATATTGTAGTAACTACTATGTTTCAAAAGTCATTCAATGTCAAGAACGAATATTAATAATTTTTTTATTTTTCACTTGGTGTCTGGTATCCTCATTGGGACCGCGATTAAATTCGGATCCACGCCGGAAAGTCTCACATTGAGGATAAAATGCTCCCTAACAAAGGTGACTCCATACCAGGGCTCGAACTTGAGACCTCTGCAGGTTAATAATGTAGGAGTACTTATAAATCCACCACAATCTTACTTGGTAATTTTAATAGTTACTTATCAAAGTAGCTTAAAAAATATTTACAAAGGCACTCAAAGAATTAATTAGAAAAATTATTTGTCACGACCCAAAATCCACTAAGGGTCGTGGTGGCGCCAGACACCACTGTCAGGCAAGCCAACTAAAATACTTAATTAAATTCCAATTTTAAAAATTTTTGAAAACCAAGATTTTCCTTCAGTTTTACTGGTAAAAGATAAATTTGTGCAATGTAAATAAAAGAGTGTTTGGAAGTAAATACAAGATACCCAATTAATCATCCCAGAACCTGGTGTCACAAGTGCATGAACAATTTTTAAGAAATAATATAATACAACAACCGTCTGGAATACAATATTGGACAGAAAATAAATACAAATAATTGAATGAGACTTTACTGGCTGTGAGTCGCCTCGAGAAGTGCAACTCACCTAAGTCTCTGTATCAACCCTGCTGCTACGCCCAGTAGGCCACTAGAGTTACATATACCTGTGCAAAGAAAAAAAGGCACAGAAGTGTAGTATGAGTACGAAAACAACGTGTACTCAATAAGTATCCCATCTAATCTCGAAGAAGTAGAGACGAGATGGTCGACTTCGACACTTACTAGTGGACTATTAATGATATGTCAATAATATGTTAAATCGTGGATTTTTATAAACATGATATAATTCGATAGGTTGAAGCAAATGAACAACTATTCCTTCTATAGGAAATTTCTAATTTCTTTTTCGACATTTATACAATTATTCTCATGCCGGGAAGAGGCTATAACAACTTCAATAAGTTTCAAGGCAAGTAATACAAGCATGTGAAAATCATGCCGAGGCGTACCAGCCGTTCCAATAGAAAATAAATTATGCACTGCCGAGGGTCGAACGTCGCGAACCATAGATGCATCTATTTAATTTGCCGAGGTGTTCGGCCCGTTCCAAAAATAAACACACAGATAGTCAATCAAGAAGTCCACACGGAGTAATTATGCAATGAAAACAAATCCTCTTTTAACCATTTAAGAAAAAAACAATGTTTTATCTATTTAGAAATTCATTTACTTTACGATGTGATTTAAGAAATTCAAGCTATCAATAGGGTCACAAATAGTCCAAGTATAGCATGATTTTGGGTCCTAACTACCCGGACAATAGCATAATAGTAGCTACGCGTGGACTCTCGTCACCTCGTGCGTACGTAGCCCCCACAATTTGGAGCACATAACCAATTATTCCACCTAGACAGTTCCCTCTTACAAGGTTAGAAAGGAGACTCAACTCGCTCCGAAGATCCATAATCGACATTCCACGCCCTTCCAAAACTCAAATTGATGCACAATGCTCCAAAACAAGCCAATAGTTATGCAAATCCATTAATATATGATAAACTACTCATATTAATCTAATTTACAATAATTCCTAACCCCGATCGGAAAGTTGACAAAAATAGCCTTGGGCGCATGTGCCCGGATTTCCAAAATTTTCGAAGAATAAGCTTACCCATAGCCTCACGAACTCAAATATAAAATTTTCTCTTAATTCCATACCCAAAATCATGGTTGAAATCAAATAATACTAATTTTCTAGGTTTTCCCTCAAACCCTCAAATTTCTACCAATTTACATACTAAAATCCATACAAAATCAATATATTTAACTCAATATAGGTCGGGTTAGCTTACCTTCTCGTTGATGATGATAAACCCCACTCGAAGTTCTCGTAAATCGCCCATACCAAGAGAAAATGAGAGAAAATGGCCAAATCCTGAATTTAAAACAACCCTCTACCTCCAGCTCTTTCCACACCTGCGGTCTCTTGACCGCTTCTGCGGTTCTGCAAGTGCGGTTCAAATACCGCTTCTGCGGTTCCTCACCAGGGCACCCTTTTCTGCTTCTGCGCCTTCTCCACCGCAGGTGCGGTCCCACATCTGCGGTAAAATAACAGTATCTATGATCCTTTCACTGACAGCCCAAAACCGCATCTGCGGTTCAATTCCTCGCTTCAGCGAGGCCCCTTCTACGGTGAACCCTCCACAGAAGCGGTTATACCAGCAACCAGACCCCTTCAGCTATCCAAAATTCCAAATTTCGATCCGTTAATTATTCGGAATCCATCCGAGGCCCCCGAGACCCCAACCAATCAGGAAACACATTACGGACTTGCTATAGGCCTCAAATCATTTAAAACAACGCTAAAACCACAAATTGACCTCCAATCCAAGCTTTATGAACTTTAGAATTGGAAACTTCTATTTTTGATGTTAAAACCTATCAAATCACGTCCAATTGACTTCGAATTTTGCACGCAAGTCATATTCGATATTACAGACCTACTCCAACTTACGGAATCGGATTCCGACCCCCGATACCAAAAAGTCCACTTCCGGTCAAACTTCTCAAAAATCTTCAAATTTCTATCTTTAGCCAAATGACTTCAAAATGACCTATGGACATCCGAATTCACTTCCGATCGTGCTCCTAACACCAGAATCACCATACGGAGCTACTCCCAGACTCGAAATCCCAAACGGACATCGATAACACTGATATGCACTTCAAGCAAACTTATGAAATTTTTTCCAAAATACTAACTTCCACAATAGGCACCAAAATGCTCCTGGGTTATCCAAAACCCGATCCGAGCATACGACCAAGTCTGAAATCATCATAAAAACCTGCTGGAACCTTCGAATCCCGATTCTGATTTCGTTTACTCAAAAATCTGATGTTAGCTAATTCTTACAACTTAAAGCTTCTGAAATGAGAATTCTCTTTCCGAATCAACTCCGAATTTCCTGAAATTCAATTCCAACCATGCGTACAAGTCATATTTTCTTAAATAAAGCTGCTCATGGCCTCAAACTACTGAATGACGCGTTAGAGCTCAAAACGACCGATTGGGTCGTTACATTCTCTCCCACTTAAATATACGTTCATCCTCGAACGTGCTGAGAACTACACTGAAGTAGTATGAAATCATTGTTTAACACCTCATACACCTTCCCGTGCTACCACAACTTAGTTGAGCACATTAGCTCGATCAATTCTGAAGATATTTCCTTTTATTCAAGCAAATAAGACTTAGAGTCCAATTCCAACATCCGAAATTCTATGCTAGGCCTGTTTCCAACATACACTCATCATAGCAATCACTACACGCAGTACCAAGACGTGACTGCATACCTTAACTGAGTTCACACATTGCACCATTTTACTCATAGGACCAAAATAACATTCTCTGATCAATTTATTCAAAATTCCACAAAGCTGATGCTCCCATTGTACCTCATGACCTACATAGGTCTTTCTCTGATTCTTACAATACCGCCGTGACGGAGGAGATGTGTAGAAATTCATAACCGACTACTGAGTCAACAAATCATTGGGTCTATACTACTAACAAGAACCATTACCTCATTCTGAACCAAATAATGGTCTTAGCTCCTTAATATACTCCATATTATCAGATTGCACTGATCCTAAATCCAATGATCTCGTCTTACCCAGTACGAACTGCTCAGGCAATGAGCCACCCCTGACATAATCAAAACTCTCATATAATGCCATAATGTGCCCATAGGCTACCAATTCGAACGCGATACAAAAGGAAAATGAACTCTGGAAGGAACTACCTAACTCACGCACTAATACAGACTTTCCTTAGAAAATTGGAAGCAAGGCATACAAAAATAGCATATAGAAAATTATACTCAACATCACACTATTGCGGCGTGCAACCCAATCCAGATAACATACCTATGGCGGCGTGCCACCCGATCCACACATAACACTCACCTAAGGAGATGCACATCGAGCTAAATTGCTCATTACAATAAAATACCAAATATCGGTCATAAACACGCTAAGTGCATAATACTGTCCCTGAGGAATCATATAGCGCTATATGCTACAAAACTCAAGCACAACTGAGGTGCGATATACGATCTGAATCTTGAGAGCCATCCTGCCCATATAACCTCATTTCTACACGGAACCTTAACACATAAGAAATTCACCAAGCCGTCTTACAACTCATACAACACAATACATCACTACATGAAACCACTGACGATGAATAACATACTGACTACTCCTCCATAAGGAGTGCATTGCTGAAATGAACACGTTTGGCTCGATATAGAGCCCATATTCACATTTGAATCCACCTACCGACCTCAAGCTGATTCTGGTCGAACTGACTAGGATAATAACCTTTCCAAGGTCCATAATAACTCTTATTTCTTTCATAACGCATAAGAACAACCATCACAACCATAGAAATCCTCTACAATCCATAACTTAATAGACTATGTACCCTCTAGGCATATATTCTCAAATCAACAATATTATCACAACCTTCATACTTGGTTTAAGTCTTTAATCAATCAAGTGACTACCTGCCACACTTATACAATCTTCCTGTGGGACACACTCCCACAACCTACCATAACAAATAACTGGGTCGTACCTCCAAACCACCGGCTGCACTAACGCTGAAAAGCGATCAAGAATCATTAAGCAGGATACAAAGACTTTTTCACTAAACACCGATCTCAGGTGACACTGAAGACAATACCAACTTTCCTTAAACATCGAAACTCCTTTCCTGCTCATCCGAGCTCGTGACATCCCTATCAACACCGAACTGTTACCTTGATCTTTTCTTCAAATTCCATACTAGTCACTGCACCTAACATGCCAACATACAATAGAACACACTTTTCATCATAGCTTCGGAACCACTATTAGGCTAACACTAAATCATATAAAAGATTTTCACTTAACTCGCTTCTGGAGAACCACAGCAACACACAAGTGAATTCTCATGACTGTAGAGTATGCAAATCTCTAAGTAGTGGTCTAAGCCACCACAACCCTTCAGGGATCCACCTATACATAACAGGCCATAACACTAGAGTACTTTCAAATAAAATCAATTATGGCGGCCGACAAGCCTCACACGTACTGCCACAAATCACTTGCATAACTTAATCATGCTGAAAGAACTGATCACTACCAATAACATGCCACTTCGACTATGGCTAAAAAATCCCTTTTCTTCCAATTTATCCTTGTTTGTCATAGAAACAATGATAACTCCATTCAACACATAACATACTCCATCCGCACTCATCCCGAATGACCCTGAATCATGAGACCATGCTGTCTTAAATCGTATGAACCATTTCGTACCTCCCAACTGCTACATTGCAAGCCAAAATATCATAGAACATTCTGTGCTTCTTCTCATAGGCTGCTATCAAGCTTGGTTCTTAACCGTACCTATAGGCTCAAAATTATTAGGCATCACACTTTATCTTTTGAATTCACTAGGACTGTTGTTGAGAGCCACCCGCTCTGATTTGGCCCCGAATACAAACAACTCTATGAGTCTTCTATCACATAACTGCCCTCTTGGTGAAGCACCTGGCAGAATTACTTCCCTTGGAACTCGCATCTATACAAAGCACAAATCCTGAATCCTTTCCCAAGTCTAAACATGGGCCAATACGGCCAATTATAGCACACATTTAATTATTCCTTTGCTCAAATTACCACATATGTTCTTTTCCCGTAGCTGAAATAACCCATCAAAATGCTAATAACAAAAACTTTGCAAGTAGTTAACCATGCAACCCAATCATAGGCAGTGGGGCTCTCCCACTTAGCTTGAAGCCACTATTACACAACTATGGAATTCACGAGGATTCTTTATATCTTATTGGCATACACTTATGCAATCAATCGCCAACATTCTCGGAATCTTCCTGCAAAACCCCTTTTATACTCTAAATCATCAACTACTGTGATGACCCAAACGGTCATCACTTATTTTAAATTAAATTCTATGAGTTCGAGGCCTTGAAAACCTTATTTAGATCACCTCGATTTACGTGCATAGTCCGGATGCATAGCTGGAAAGCTTAAATGAGAAACTGTGTAAAAAATGATAAGTTTTGAATATAAAATGAATTAATTTGACCTTGGTCAACATTTTGGGTAAACAGACCCGGACCCATGATTTAACGGTCCCGGAGGGGCCGTAGGAAAATTTGGGACTTGGGCACATGCCCAAAATCGAATTCCGAGGTCCCAAGCCCGAGAAATGAATTTTTGAAATACATTGTTTTTATGAAATTGTTTATAAGGTTTTGAAATGAAATCTGATTAGAACCAGATGGTATCGGGCTGATATTTTGGTTCCGGCGCTCGGTATAGGTCTTATATATGATTTAAGATGTTTCTATGAAATTTGGTGAAAAACAAATGTCGTTTGACGTGATTCGGACCTAAATTGGAAAATTTGATGTTTTATGAAGTTTGAAAGAATTTAGGGATTTTAAGGTTTTAATCCGATGTTTATGATGTTATTTTGACAATTTAATCACGCAAATAAGTCTGTAACATATTTTTGAGGTTGTGTGTATATTTAGTTTGGAGCCCCGAGGGCTCGGGTGAGTTTTGGATAGGCCACGGGGTGGATTTTTGAATTCAAAAATTTGCTGGTATGAATAGACCTGCACGCTTGCGAAGCCTAGCTCGCAAATGCGAAGGCTGCCACGCAAATGCGATCAGCCAGGGTCTGCCCTTTGCTCGCAAATGTGAGATTAATCTTCGCAAATGCGAAACCTCACATATTGGCCAAACCTTGCAAATGCGATCAATATGTCACAAATGCGACTATCGCAAATGCGACACTGATCTCGCAAATGCGAAGGTCCGTAATTTTAGAAGCATTTGAAAATGCGAACCAAGCTTCACAATTCCCATATCTGTAGAGGTCGGGGTTCGCAATTGCGAACCCCTGTTCGCATTTCCCATAACTGAGACCTGCATTTTTCTATACTTTGCCGATTTTAAGTCATTTTTCACATCTTTTTCAAAACACAACTCCTTTGGGCAATTTTCCAAGAACAAGACTTCTTCCAAATTGATTGTAAGTTAGTTTTTACTCATTTCTTTCAATCATTAACATCTTTTAACATGATTTCAAACTAAAATCAAAGATTTTCATGGGGGAAATTGGGTGGTTTGGGTAGAACCTAGGGCTTTCAAAAATTTGGGATTTGGACCTCAATTTAAGGTCCGATTTCAAAACAAATTATATATTTGAGTTCGTAGAGGAATAAGTTATCGGGTTTTGGTTCGAACCTCGATTTTTCACCAAGTGGGCCTGCGGGCGATTTTTGACTTTTTGGGTAAAACTTTGGAAAACTCATTTTCATGCATTGGGGTTGGTTGATTTAGCGTTTATTGATGTAATTAAGTAATTTTTGATTATATACGAGCAAATTGGCGGTGAAATCAAGGGGTAAAGCTATAATTTAGACTTGAGTTGTGTTCAAAGCATTGAGGTAAGTGTTTGGTCTAAACTTAGCTTGAGGGATTAGGAGTTGAGTCCTATTTGCTATGTGGTATTAGGCGTGTACGATGTATAGGCATGGTGACGAGTATCTATACGTTGGTGTTTAGCATAACCGTGAGTCTTTATATTGTGAATATTTTGATTTCATTGTATTCTTCATGCTTTGGTGATGATTTCTAGTTGTTGTGAAAAGTTTGTGGAAGGAATTGAGACCTTTGATCATCTTGGAGCATTGGCTCGAGTTATATTATGAATTGTGAAAGTATATGAGATGATTGAACCCTTTGGAGCATTGGCTCAAGTGGTAAAGCGAGTTATGAAGTATAAGTGAAGAAAAGAGAAAGAGTTATTGAAATGTTCCCTTGCCGGAATTTAATTATTTAATTGTTGTTCCCTTGCTGGGATTCAATTGCTTGTATTGTCGTTCCCTTTTCGGGATTTAATTGTTTAATTGTTGTTCCCTTGCCGGGATTTCTATATGTTCTTTTTTATTTCCCTTGCCCTTGTTTGTTATTGTTGTTTGGGTGAGGAAGAGTGTTAAACCACGAAGGGTGTTGCCGTGCATTGTTGATATTGTAAGGAAAGAGTGTGAAGCACGAAGGGTGATGCCATGCCGCACGATGTACCGTTCTGTGCCGATTGTATTGATTATATGTGAGGAAAGAAAGTAAAAGCATGAAGGGTGATGTCGTGCACATTTTATCATATAATTGATTTGGTGAGGAAAGAGAGTAAAAGCATGAAGGATAATGCCGTGCACGTTTTTATTATATCATTTCATGGTGAGGGCGATAGTAAAAGAACGAAGGCTGATGCCGTGCACTTATTGATTTCTGATTCTTTATTGATGTCTGAGTTATGTTTCTTCCTTCGTTACTTGATGACTTTTACTCGAAATTAATATCTTCCCCACAGCATGCTCCCCCTCCCATATTGATTGGTTATCTCAGTATCTCTGTCCTGCTGTATATGTGTGTGTGTGTGTGTATATATATATATATATATATAACTGCACATTTTTATGTGTTAGTCTGGTCTAGCCTCGTCACTACTTTGCCGAGGTTAGGCTAGGCACTTACCAGCACATGGGGTTGGCTGTGCTGATACTACACTATGCACTGTGTGCAGATCTCAGTGCAGCATTTGGTCATCAACAGTAGATTGGGAGCTATCTTTCAATCCGAGACTCCGAGGTTGCTCTGCTGGCGTCCGCAGGCCCGTCATCTCTTCTATCAGTTTTTATGTTCTGTTATCATTTGTACTCGAGATAGACTATGTTTATTTTCTTTCAAACAATTATTTGTAGTAATCCTAGACAGTCCGTGGATGTTGTGACACTAGGTTTTGGTAAGAGGCGAGTTTTGGTCTATGGGATATTTTGGTTATATTTTATTTAAGACTTCCGCTAAATTTCATATTCCGCTGTTATTTAATTATTTTTTCCCTGTTAGTTTAATTGCTTAAAATTGAATTAAAACAAAAAGAGTTAATGATTTTTAAGATTGCGACTTACCTAGCTTCTACGAGTAGGTGCCATCACGACTCCCGAGGGTGGGAAATCCGGGTCTTGACAAGTTAGCATCAGAGCTCTAGGTTACAAAGGTCTACGGACAAGCTTAGTACAATCTGAGGGATCGGTATAGAGACGTTTTTATTTATCCCCCAGAGGCTACAATGTGAGGAAAAGTTTCACATTTGTACTTTTTTTGTCGTGTGGTTTGGTTTCTCAATGCTAATTGAATTTCTACTCTGTTCTTTCACAGATAGCGAGAACACGCACTTCCTTATCTACCGATTAGCAGTCCGAGGCCCCAACAGATTCCACGAGGGGCGGAGGGTAAGACCGAGGCTGTGCTAAAGGCCGAGGCAGGGGCAGAGCTTACCCCAGGGCATCAGCACCCATAGTGGAGCCTCAAGTCGATTTTGATGATGAGGTTCCAGACCCAGCAGTTCCGGTGGGCCCAGCTCAGGTCCGAGAGGGGTTAATTGCCACCCCAGTTCTTTAGGATGCTCTGGTCCGTCTAGTGGGCCTTATGGAGAGTGTTACCAGAGCAGGTTTACTTCCTGTAGCACTAGCCGTCTCTCACGCTGGGGAGGATCCCAGACTTCTGCTACACGCACTCCGGAGCAGGTAGCTCCCCAGATTTAGACTCTAGCAGTTTATCCAGTTGGAGCAGCTCAGCCAGGTGTGGTAGCCCAGGCCGGTGATAGAGCAACTATGTCTGCCGATGCTTTGTTGATATTGGACAGGTTCACCAAGCTCTTTACTACTACCTTCAGCGGTGCATCTACTGAGGATCCCAAGGATTACCTAGACAACTGCCACAAGGTTCTTTAGAACATTGGTATTGTTGAGACCAATGGGGTTAATTTCGCTACATTTTGCTTGTCTGGATCCGCCAAGACTTAGTGGAGGGATTATTGCCTAGCTAGACCAGCAGGATCGCCAGCCTTGACCTGGGAGCAGTTCACACAACTATTTTTGGAGATGTTTCTACCTATTACACAACGAGAGGCCTATCAAAGGGAGTTCGAGCATCTCCAGCAGGGATCCATGACAGTCACCTAGTACCAGGCCAGGTTCATTGATTTGGCTCGCCATGCTCTTATTATACTTCCCACTGAGAAGGAAAGAGTGAGACGGTCTATTGAAAGACTCATCTAGCCGATTCGTCTTCGGATGGCTAGAGAGGTGGGGAGTGAGATATCGTTCCAGGAGGCGACCAATGTGGCCCGGAGGGTTGAGATGGTATTATTACAGGGGGGTAGTCATAGGGCAGACAAGAAACCTCATCAGTTAGGCAGATTCAGTGGTGTCTCGTCTAGAGGCAGAGATTCGTATCATATGGGTCATCCTCCTAGGTCCTTTTAGTCAGCACTCCAAATTTCTCACGGTGCTTCAGGTGGCCGTGGTTTTCCTACGCAATGTTCTGATCAACAACCCTTTAGTGCACAACCAACTCCTATTAGTGCACCACCGCTTCAGAGTTTCCGGGGTGGTCATTCAGGTCGACCGGGTCAGCAGTCTCAGCTGCTGAGGGCTTGTTACACTTGTAATGACACGTATCACATTTCTAGGTTTTTCTCTCGAGCACCGAGTAACTCTCAACATCATAGTTCCCGTGCCATGGTTTAGGCACCAGGTGTTCCACAGCCCGCCCAGCCAGCTAGAGGTAGGGGTAGAGGTACTAGAGGTGGAGGTAGAGGTACTAGAGGTGGATCTCAGGCCGCTAGGGGTGGAGGCCAGCCAGCAGCAGGCCAACCTAGAGATGTGGTTTAGGATGGTGGGGCCCAGCCCTGATGTTATGCTTTTCAGGCCAGGCTCGAGGCTGGGGCTTCAGATGCAGTTATTACAGGTACGGTTCTGGTTTGTGATAGAGATGCTTCGGTGTTATTTGATCCGGGGTCTACGTATTCGTATGTGTCATCTTATTTTCCCCGTACTTGGTCATGTTTAGTGATGCATTTAGTGTTCCTATTTGTTTTTTTACACCGGTGGGTGGTTCTATTGTGGTCGATTGAGTCCATCGTTATTCTATTGTCATTCCCTTGTCGGGATTTATTTGTTTAATTATTGTTCCCATGCCGGGATTTCAATATGTTCTTGTTTATTTCCCTTGCCCTTGTTTCTAATTGTTGTTTAGGTGAGGAAGCGTGTTAAAGCAGGAAGTGTGATGCCATGCATTATTGATATTGTGAGGAAAGAGTGTTATTGTGAGGAAAGAGTGTAAAGCACGAAAGGTGATGCCATGCCGCACGATGTACCATTTCGTGTCGATTCTATTGATTATGTGAGGAAAGAGAGCACAGGCACGAAGGGTGATGTCGTGCACATTTTATCATATAATTGATTTGGTGAGGAAAGAGAGTAAAAGCACGAAGGATGATGTCGTGCATATTTTTATTATATCATTGATTGGTGAGGGCGATAGTAAAAGCACGAAGGGTGATGCCTGCACTTACTGATTTCTGATTCTTTATTGATGTCTGAGTTATGTTGCTTCCTTCGTTACTTGATGACTTTTACTCGAAATTGTTATCTTCCCCACAGCATGCTTCCCCTCCCATATTGATTGGTTATCTCTATATCTCTGTCCTGCTGTCTGTATATATATATATATATATATATATATATATATATATATGCACATTTTTATGTGTTAGTCTGGTCTAGCCTCGTCACTACTTCGCCGAGGTTAGGCTAGGCACTTACCAGCACATGGGGTTGGTTGTGCTGATACTACACTCTGCACTGTGTGCAGATCACGGAGCAGCGTTTGGTCATCAACAGTAGATTGGGAGCTATCTTTCAATCCGAGACTCCGAGGTAGCTCTGCTGACGTCCGCCGGCCTGTCATCTCTTCTATCGATTTTTATGTTCTGTTGTCGTTTGTACTCGAGACAGACTATGTTCTTTTATTTCAAACACATATTTGTAGTAATCCTAGACAGTCCGTGGATGTTGTGACACTAGGTTCTGGTTAGAGGCGTGTTTTGGTCTTTGGGATATTTTGGTTATATTTTATTTAAGACTTTCGCTAAATTTCATATTCCGCAGTTATTTAATTATTTTTTCCCTGTTAGTTTAATTGCTTAAAATTGAATTAGAACAAAAAGAGTTAATGATTTCTAAGATCGCGGCTTGCCTAGCTTCTACGAGCAGGCGTCATCACGACTCCCAAGGGTGGGAAATCCGGGTCTTGACAAGTTGGTATCAGAGCTCTAGGTTACAAAGATATCGCAACTCACGGACAAGCTTAGTAGAGTTTGATGGATCGGTATAGAGACGTTTGTATTTATCCCCTAGAGGCTATAGAGTTAGGAAAAGTTTCACATTTGTTCTTTCTTGTCATGTGGTTTGGTTTCTCAATGATAATTTAATTTCTACTCTGTTCTTTCACAGATGGCGAGAACACGCACTTCCTTATCTACCGATTAGCAGTCCGTGGCCCCAGCAGCTTCCACGAGGGGCAGAGGGCGAGACCGAGGCTGTGCTAAAGGACGAGGCAGGGGTAGAGCTCAACCCAGGGCAGCAGCACCCATAGCAGAGCCTCAAGTCGATTTTGATGATGAGGTTCCTGACCCAGCAGTTTTGGTGGGCCCAGCTCAGGTCCCAGAGGGGTTTATTGCCACCCCAGTTCTTCAGGATGCTCTGGTCTGTCTAGTGTGCCTTATGGAGAGTGTCAGCAGAGCAGGTTTTCTTCCTGTAGCACTAGCCGTCTCTCAGGCTGGGGAGGATCCCAGACTCCTGCTACTCGTACTCCAGAGCAGGTAGCTCCCCAGATTCAGACTCCAGCAGTTCATCCAGTTAGAGCAGCTCAGCCAGGAGTGGTAGCCCAGGCCAGTGATGGAGCAACTATGTTTGTCTATGCTTTGTGGAGATTGGACAGGTTCACCAAGCTCTTTACTTCTACCTTCAGCGGTGCATTTACTGTGGATCCCCATGATTACCTAGACAGCTGCCACAAGGTTCTTCGAAACATGGGTATTGTTGAGACCAATGGGGTTGATTTCACTACATTTTGCTTGTCTAGATCCGCCAAGACTTGGTGGAGGGATTATTGCCTAGCTAGACCAGCAGGATCGCCATCCTTGACCTGGGAGCAGTTCACACAACTATTTTTGGAGAAGTTTCTCCCTATTACACAACGAGAGGCCTAACTAAGAGAGTTCGAGCGTCTCCAGCAGGGATCTATGACAGTCACCCGGTACGAGACCAGGTTCATTGATTTGGCTCGCCATGCTCTTATTATACTTCCCACTGAGAGGGAAAAAGTGAGACGGTCTATTGAAGGACTCATCCAAAAGATTCATCTTCGGATGGCCAGAGAGGTGGGGAGTTAGATATCCTTCTTGGAGGCGGCCGATGTGGCCCGGAGGGTTGAGATGGTATATCACAGGGGGGTGGTCATAGGGCAGACAAGAGACCTCGTGAGTCAGGCAGATTCAGTGGTGTCTCGTCTGGCGACAGAGATTCCTATGATATGGGTCATCCTCCTAGGTCCTTTTAGTCAGCACTCCAGGTTTCTCACGGTGCTTCAGGTGGCCGTGGTTCTCACACGCACAGTTCTGATCAGTAACCCTGAAGTGCACAACCAGCTCCTATCAGTGCACCGCTGCTTCAGAGTTTCCGGGGTGGTCATTCAGGTCGACCGGGTCAGCAGTCTCCACTGCCGAGGGCTTGTTACACTTGTAATGACACGGGTCACATTGCTAGGTTTTTGCCTTGAGCACAGAGTAGCTCTCAGCATCAGAGTTCCCGTGCCATGGTTCAGGCACCAGGTGTTCCATAGCCCGCCCAGCCAGCTAGAGGTGGGGGTAGAGGTACTAGAGGTGGAGCTCAGGCCGCTAGGGGTAGAGGCCAGCCAGCAATAGGATGACCTAGAGATATGGTTTAGGATGGTGGGGCCCAGCCCCGATGTTATGCTCTTCAGGCCAGGCCCGAGGCTGAGGCTTCATATGCAGTTATTACAGGTAAGGTTCTGGTTTGTGATAGAGATGCTTCAGTGTTATTTGATCCGGGGTCTACGTATTCGTATGTGTCATCTTATTTTGCCCCGTACTTGGTCATGCCTAGTGATGCATTGAGTGTTCCTATTTATATGTCTACACTGGTGGGTGATTCTATTATAGCTGATCGAGTCCATCGTTATTGTATTATCGTTCCCTTGTCGGGATTTAATTGTTTAATTGTTGTTCTCTTACCGGGATTTCTATATGTTCTTGTTTATTTCCCTTGCCCTTGTTTGTGATTATTGTTTGGGTGAGGAAGAGTGTTAAAGCACGAAGGATGATGCCGTGCATTGTTGATATTCTGAGGAAAGAGTGTAAAGCACGAAGGGTGATGCCATGCCGTACGACGTACCATTCCGTGCCGATTCTATTGATTATGTGAAAAGAGAGTAAAAGCACGAAGGGCGATGTCGTGCACACTTTATCATATAATTGATTTGGCGAGGAAAGAGAGTAAAAGCACGAAGGATGATGCCGTGCACGATTTTATTATATCATTGCTTGCTGAGGGCGATAGTAAAAACACGAAGGGTGATGCCGTGCACTTATTGATTTTTGATTCTTTATTGATGTCTGAGTTATGTTGCTTCCTTCGTTACTTGATGAATTTTACTCGAAATTGTTATCTTCCCCACAGCATGCTCCCCCTCCCATAT
>MU748047.1:6681-47333 GCA_026770625.1 Nicotiana glauca | reverse complement strand
ATATATATATATATATATATATATATATATATATATATATAAAATTGCACATTTTTATGTCTTAGTCAGGTCACTGTGTACAGATCCCGGAGCAGCATTTGGTCATCAAACGTATATTGGGAGCTATCTTTCAATCCGAGACTCCGAGGTAGCTCTGGTGGCGTCCGAAGGCCCGTCATCTCTTCTATCAGTTTTATGTTCTATTGTCATTTGTACTCAAGACAGACTATGCTCTTTTCTTTCAAACACTTATTTGTAGTAATCCTAGACAGACCGTGGATATTGTGACACTGGGTTCTGGTTAGTGGCGTGTTTTTGGTCTTCGGGATATTTTGGTTATATTTTATTTAAGACTTCCGCTAAATTTCATATTCCGCTGTTATTTAATTATTTTTTCCCACTTTGTTTAATTGCTTAAAATTGAATTAAAACAAAATGAGTTAAGGATTCCTAAGATCGTGGCTTGCCTAGATTCTACGAGTAGGCGCCATCACGACTCCCGAGGGTGGGAAATCTGGGTCTTGACAAGTTGGGATCAGAGGTCTAGGTTACAAAGGTCTCATAACTCACGGACAAACTCAGTAGAGTCTGAGGGATCGGTACGAAGACGTTTGTATTTATCCCCTAGAGGCTACAGAGTTAGGAAAAGTTTCACATTTGTTCTTTCTTGTCGTGTGGTTTGGTTTCTCAATGCTAATTGAATTTCTACTCTGTTCTTTCGCAGATGACGATAACACGCACTTCCTTATCTACCGATTAGCAGTCCGAGGCCCCAACATCTTCCACAAGGCGCGGAGTGCGAGGTCGAGGCAGTTCTAAAGGCCGAGGCAGGGGCTGAGCTAAGCCTAGGGTAGCAGCACCCATAGCGGAGCCTCAAGTCGATTTTGATGATGAGGTTCCAGACCCAGCAGTTCCGGTGGGACCAGCTCAGGTCCCAGAGAGGTTTATTGCCACCCCAGTTCTTCAGGATGCTCTGGTCCGTCTAGTGGGCCTTATGGGGAGTGTTACCAGAGCAGGTTTACTTCCTGTAGCACTAACCGTCTCTCAGGCTGGGGAGGAGCTCGGACTTCTGCTACTCGCAATCCGGAGCAGGTAGCTCCCCAGATTGAGACTCCAGTAGTTCAGCCAGTTGGAGCAGCTCAGCCAGGTGTGGCAGCCCAGGCCGGTGATGGAGCAACTATGTCTGCCGATGCTTTGTAGAGATTGGACAGGTTCACCAAGCTCTTACTACTACCTTCACCGGTGCATCTACTGAGGATCCCCAAGATTACCTAGACAACTGCCACGAGGTTCTTCGGAACATAGGTATTGTTGAGACCAATGGGGTTGATTTCGCTACATTTTGCTTGTCTGGATCCGCCAACACTTGGTGGAGGGATTATTGCCTAGCTAGACCAGCAGGGTCGCCAGCCTTGACCTGGGAGCAGTTCACACGGCTATTTTTGGAGAAGTTTCTCCCTATTACACAATGAGAGGCCTATCAAAGGGAGTTCGAGCATCTCCAGCAGGGATCAGTGACAGTCACCCAGTACGAGACCAAGTTCATTGATTTGGCTCGCCATGCTCTAATTATACTTCCCACTGAGAGGGAAAGAGTGAGATGGTCTATTAAAGGACTCATCTAGCCGATTCGTCTTCAGATGGCTAGAGAGGTCGGGAGTGAGATATCCTTCTTGGAGGAGGCCAATGTGGCCCGGAGGGTTGAGATGGTATTATCACAGGGGGGTGGTCATAGGGCAGACAAGAGACCTCGTTAGTGAGGCAGATTCAGTGGTGTCTTATCTGGTGGCAGAGATTCATATGATAGGGTTCATCCTCCTAGGTCATTTTAGTCAGCACTCCAGGTTTCTCACGGTGCTTCAGGTGGTCGTGGTTCTTACACACACTGTTCTAATCAGCAACCCTTTAGTGCACAACCAGCTCCTATCCGTGCACCGCCTCTTTAGAGTTTCCGGGGTGGTCATTCAGGTCAATCGGGTCGTAGTCTCAGCTGACGAGGGCTTGTTACACTTGTAATGACATGGGTCACATTGCTAGGTTTTGCCCTCGAGCACCAAGTAGCTCTCAGCATCAAAGTTCCCGTGCCATGGTTCAGGCACCAGGCGTTCCACAGCCCGCCCAGCTAGCTAGAGGTGGGGGTAGAGGTACTAGAGGTGGAGGTAGAGGTACTAGAGGTGGATCTCTGGCTGCTAGGGGTGGAGGCCAGCCAGTAGCAGGCCGACCCAAAGATGTGGTTTAAGATGGTGGGGCCCAACCCTGATGTTATACTCTTCAGTCCAGGCCCGAGACTGAGGCTTCAAATGTAGTTATTATAGGTACGGTTTTGGTTTGTGATAGAGATGCTTCAGTGTTATTTGATTCGGGGTCTACGTATTCATATGTGTCATCTTATTTTTCCCCGTACTTGGTCATGCCTAGAGATGCATTGAGTGTTCCTATTTATGTGTCTACAACGGCAGGTGATTCTATTATGGTCGATCGAGTCCATCATTCTTGTATTGTGGTGATTTGGGGTCTTGAGACTCGTGTAGATTTGTTGCTTTTAGACATGGTTGACTTCGATATTATATTGGGGATGGACTGGTTATCACCTTACTATGCTATCTTGGACTGTCATGCCAAGACTGTGACCTTAGGTTTACTGGGTATGCCTCGTTTAGAGTGGAGAGAGACTCTTGGTCATTCTACCCGTAGTGTTATCTCTTATGTGAAGGCTCGACGTATGGCCGAGAAGGGGTGTTTGGCCTATTTGGCGTATGTTCATGATTCTAGTGCTGAGGTTCCCTCTATTGATTCTGTGCCTTTTGTTTGTGAGTTCCCTGAGGTATTTCCTTTAGACCTGTCGGGTATGCCACTATCATGACCCAATTTCCAAACCCAATTGTGATGGCGCCTCTCGTGAAGACAAGACCAGCCAACTAACCCAAATCGTCTCTTTAACAATTATTAAACATAAGTGAATAGATAAGTACAACTTAACGACAATAATAACCAGTATTTACAACCCAACACAACCCGACCGGGGTGTCACGAGCATCTAAAGAAGACTGAACACAACTACTGGGCCAATAATAATATACAAAATGAACTCTGGAATCAAAGGACGAAGTCCGGTGCCGCGAACGCCGGCGGTCACCTTACTCAGCTGTGATAACAAAACCCTCAATCAACTCTAACCTGCTACCGGGTAGCAAATACCTGCAACTGCATGTAAGGTGCAGGGAGTAAAATGAGTACTCCAACTCAATGAGTAATAAAAATAAAAAATAACTGAGCAGCAGAAATCACGTAAGGCACTCCATCATGCTATAAAGAACAGTGTAATCCTTTGAAAAATCAGTAAAACCGTGAAAATCCTTTAGAAATATATGGTTCAGTTAAAAACCTCTTTTGAAAATATCCTTTTCCAATAGTCAAGCATATGAATGCGATATTAGATAGTGCAAGTCAGTACGTAAGTCAGCCCCTTGGGCACAGCACTCCACCAACAAATAACACCAGGGTATCTGGTAAATAGTGCAAGAAGTAGCGGGGATGACAATGAAATGAGAGTGCTGGATGTCATGGCATGTAGTACAAACAGGAACCAATGTATGAATGCAATGCAATGCATATGACCGGTATACTCAGGTACCCACTGCGGCGTGAAGTCCGAGCCAACCATGTGTTTATCGTCGATGGCGCAATATCAAGCCATCTCGTGGCATCAATTAATTCCTGGTCAGTCATTGTTACCTGACCAATTTAAATTATACAGTGTCATTGTTACCACTGTTTCAAGTCACATCTTACAGTGTCATTGTTACCACTGTTTCGAAATCACTGCTGCGGCACGCAGCGCGATCCATGCTTTGTCCATAAACCATCATAAGCCCCTTGGGCATTTATAAAACAGTAATTCTCAACTTGAATTATCATTTAAAATATCAGTTGAGTTTTCAAAACTTAGGAGTATGGCTGAGTATGCAAAAAAAAAAAAAACAGTATTTAAAACCTTGGACTGAAGCGAAATGATATGCAAAATATACTAAAACAATAATATCAATCCCCGAAGAATTTACATAGTTGGCACGAAGCCCAAGCATGGCAATCAGCCCATATTATAATGATAACAAGTAGTTTGAGTCAAATATGCGATAAAAATCAACAACCGAGACGGACCAAGTCACAATCCCCAACGGTGCTCTACCCCACGCTCATATCCGGCGTGCAAGTCACCTCAATACAGCACTATGATGTGCAAATACGGGGTTTCAAACCCTCAGGATATCATTTACAAGTA
Organism: Nicotiana glauca; assembly: GCA_026770625.1. NCBI lineage: Eukaryota > Viridiplantae > Streptophyta > Magnoliopsida > Solanales > Solanaceae > Nicotiana > Nicotiana glauca. Next base: position 43,051 of record MU748047.1, on the reverse strand, counting down.
TTACTCACCTCGAACCGGTGCAATCTCTAGCTCGTGACGCCTTTCCCCTCAAATCGGCCTCCACGTGCGTCGTATCTAACCAAAATCAGAGCGAATACATCACAATATGCTAAGGGAACAAGACCTAATCGAAAACAATCGAGAAATAGAGAAAATCTCGAAACTAGCAAAACCTGAGCCCTAGGACCACTTCTCGAAAAATTACAAAACTCACATTACCGGATTTCTCGTCTCGCCACGAGTCCATACATACCAAGAACTCCCAAATCCGAGCTCAAATGGCCTATCAAATCCCAATCTGAAATATCAAAAACTCAAGCCCTAGTCCATAAATTGTTGACTTAATTCCATAAATTTCTAGGTTAATTTCACATAATAATCGAGATTTATGTTCAAAAATCTTACCTTTAATCAACCCTCCTTGAATCCCTCTTCAACTTGCTATCCCAAGCTCCAAAATCGCTCAACAATGGAGGAAAAATGACATAATCTCGCAGATGAAATATTATAAAAACCCTTCTCCCCAACTCTGAATAACCCTATGCGATCGCACTCCTTGCCTATGCAATCGCATAGCACAAATTTCCAGCCCTCAAAACAATACCTTATGTGATCGCAACAGGCACCATGCGATCGCATTTCACCAAAATCTCACACTGTGCGATCGCAACCCTCAGCAACGCGATCGCATTGAACAATCTCACACCCCCTCAAAAACCTTCTATGCGATCGCATGACTCCCTCTGCAATCGCATTGAGCAAATATTCTCTGCTATTTTTCTGCTGCATTTATACAACTCCAAACCTCCCGATAGCCATCCGAAATCACCCCAAGGCCCCCGGGACCTCAACCAAAAGCACCAACATAACCCCTAACATCATTCAACTTGTTCCAATTAAAAAACACATCCAACAACACAAAAATCACCAATTCACGATGGATTCAAGCCTAAGTTCTTCAAAACTTCCGAAATGCACTATCGATAAAAAACCGACCAAACGACGTCCGAATGACCTAAAAATTTGCACACATGTCCAAAATCACCTAACGAAGCTACAGCAGCTCTCAGAATTCCATTCCGACTCTCGGATCAAAATCTCACCTATCAACCGGAATTCGCCAAAATACTAACTTCGCCAATTCAAGCCTAATTCTACACCGGACCTCCAAAATCAATTCCGATCACACTCCTAAGTCACAAATCACCTCCCGAAGCTAACCGAATCACCAAAAATCACATCCGAGCCCTATAACTCAAAAGGCAACGTCCGGTTGACTTTTCCAACTTAAGCATTCCTTAAAAAGACTAAGTATCTCATTTCTTATCAAAACCAATCCAAATAAACTCTAACACCCCACATACCGATACCGATAACGAAACATGAAGAAGCATAAAATGGGGGAAACGGAGCAATAACACATGAGACAACGGGTCGGGTCGTCATATCCTCCCCAACTTATACAAATGCGCGTCCTCGAGCATACCCAGAGTTGTCATAGAAGCCAACCAATAGCTGAATGACCTAACCAAGCATATACCCGGGGTGATCCCATGTCACCCTATGTCACATAGGCCTGACAACACAACATAGCTAAAATTACCCAATCCAGTCTAGCCCATAAACCATAGAACTACCTTTTCACTTCTGAAACCATCAATATGATCACAACATCGCACCTATACTTTTAATAGTCCCAAACCAGCTGTACTAACCCATACTTGCAACCTCCTTGAAATCACATGATATATCGCATAATCCAAACACTCGAAACGATAGACTCTATTCATGGTAGTCACCCACAACAACCAAATACCGATAGAAAACCTCTTATTTAGCTAAAGTCTCATTCCAACACTTTCATATACTGCTAACGATAATTGAAACACACAGCAAACCGTAACCATTCTTCAGATCAACCATTCATGAGGCCACTTCCCATTGACTCATATCACAACAGATTTTCGGTCCAAACCTCGATCTTATCCTTCTAACAAGCTGAGATCAAATCTGTTCGTATTTATTAATGACTCCAACGATCACCTCGAATCCAACACACCACTCTGGTAATATGATACCTCAACACAGGCCTAAGCCACAACTTGCATAGCACACGCACCAATGAGAAACGATCTGAACATACTCAGATCATGACAAATGAATCAAACGAAAGGGCTGTAACTCAAATTCCTTAGTACCATCACAACACAAGGCTGGGACCTCGTCTCACATCATAGAAATAGAATACCTGAATCTACCCCGAAGGGTCATAACTCCACGTAGCCTCGCTATAATGCGCGATCCTATCCAAACATTGTTACACCTGAAGCACCTTAAGTCACTATGATCAAAATCGACAATCACACATATTTGATGCCTGAAACCAAAGCAATTCATTACATTCACGGCGAAATAAATAACATACGACACGCAACCCGATAGGTCATAACCAATACTCCATTTACCAAGCAACACTCAATTACTCTTCCCGCTCAACTTTCTATATGAATCCTCAATAGAGATGCACCATGTGTGCCCATACCCAACAAATCATGATGTCTCAAAACACTAAAAAGCAACTCATAGCTCTCCTTAGATCACTAGCAAGCTCAATAACAATCGAATCAGCCTATCTCTCAACAATATAACTCGGAACCAACCAAGCTAACTCAAGCTAAATACATAGCCACCTCGGCCTGCCAACGAACTCAATACCAAGAAGCTTGAAGTTGCTCCTTCCACTACTATGACTCCTGCCGGAGCCATACGATACGGTGCCCGGCACCAAATCAATACCAAAATCCACAATCTCGCCCGGCGACATGCCCGGCCACAAGGAACGCATCCGAAAAAGTCCCTCAATACCAGAACTGAATCAATGGTAGAAACCTCTGCACTGACATTCGCCACGAAGTCCCAATTAAGAAAAGCAGTCCTTCCCAGCCGTCCGCTGGTCTTTGGAATACAACTACTCAGCTAGAACATAATCCGATGCACTCTGCCACGCAACCGATGGCATTTTCCGACATAACCCATAGTACAATAGTCTAGAATAACCCAATACTGAGACAATCAGTCTACACCCCAATATCATATCCAAAATCTAATATATCAAGAAAAGAAAGATCCACTCGGGCTTCCAAATCCTGATAGCTACTAACGGTACCAATACACACGATCCACAACCACTACATAGCCTGAACATGAGAACTCCTAGTCTCCAACTCCATATAGCACACGAATCACTGTACCTGATCCCAAATTTTGCCGTATGAATACATATTACATCTCAAGTACCCAATCATTCGATGAAAAATGTTCTTAAAATTCCCCTGTGCCATCAAACAACTCAGACACAGCGGTCGATCTAACAAGAAAGTACCGCACTACTACCGAAGTATCATTAGTTCAATCACATTACCCTTTCCTGAGACGTATACTCTTGTCATATCACTTCCAATTAGCAGTATTATTTCCTTGGTCATCTGAGGCTACCCGTTGCCTAAGAGTTTTATGAACTTTCTTTTAGAACTGAATCGAAACATTGCTCACGCCAGTCTCGGTCCTCTACAACATACTGCATATTCCATACCCTCCAAGGATAACATGAGAACTTTTATCTCCTTTCCGCGTCGCAGACATCGACGCACTCAACTAGCCAAGAACTTTCATTGATCCCATTTAGAATAAAGATCATTACACACTCCATGCTCCGTATGTCTATAGAAAATATACTCATCTCCAAACCACGGTAAAACCCCAACAAGGACTCTCCCCTAATTCCATTCGCTCAAGCTAAACTGCCAGGACTGAATCCTTCTATCTAAACCAAGCTGAGCAAGCCGTCAAAACTCAAGAGCATTGCTGCCAAAATGCCTGTAAAATCTCATTACCTCGAACACATACAAAGAATTAATCATACCCTTACCATACTGATTCGGTCTATTATCAAGCTATTCCATCTATCTAATTTCCTTTCTGATTCATCATCAACTTGACATTTCTCCCTCGATATAGCATCACAATGCCTTAATCCAGACCTACCACATGAGACTCGAACATAAGACCACACTGTCTAAGACCTATAGGCCACCGAATACTCTCTCAGCTGTTCACACAAATACCACCTTCCAGAATGCTTCACTTTGAAGAATTTCCTGCGAACCTGAATTCGTTGCCATTACTTTCCAGATGCCGATACATAGGATCCCATACTTAACATAAAAATACCACAAGTCTTGACATTCTCCGATGAATACACAGTCTCTGACCACATACACAACCTCGAGACACCTGATTGTTACATGTAGGATCTTGAACACATTAGAATCATTCTCGAAAGTCATTCACTCTTATTCAAACTGCAAATTACCTGACTTAACGAACAGAACCACTCGCGCCTTATTAGTACTATGACACCGCAGCATATGATCTCATTCCAATACAAACAAACATCTTCCTCCTCTAAACACTGAGCATTCTTTATCAACATCAGCTCAAGACACCATATTATTTCCTCATATCTACGAAGCACCATATAACCTTTATCAAAATTTTGCTTCACTCGTGCCATCCTTGGCTCATTTTCTGCAACTAGGACTAATCCGCCAGCATATCTCGAAACGGAACCAACATAACACATAACCGTGCAATCAGCTAATCAACAGCAACCTCCCCAACTTGGCTCGAAGCCATATATCAGGACACACTCAATAACCCATAATACTTTTACTCTAATGATGACACAATATCATAGTGAGATTAAACTCAACTCGTCTACAAGTTTGTGAAAACACAGATCATCTAGTACCGTAATACTCTGCAAATCTCGCATTCATCCCCACATCAGTTGAGTCCACTCTCTTGAGCGACCCGAATTTATCAAATTTCAACAAGTACTCTTCAATTACACATGAGATCTTCTGACAATATACATAAGAATCGTACCACTTAAGAACACTCCGCAGGAGATAACCCACCTGCTCCATATCAATTTAGTACTTCAGCACACCTTCCACCATTGGATACGTTACACAGTCTTTTAGTTTTTCTGAGTATGAACTCCTACCGCCACATGTAATGCACTTTACTTTCCAACTAGGAGACGCCAAAATATTCTTCATGCGCCCATAACTCGGGGCTACACAACAGATCATAATAGGAATCGAACACTTACCAGCTCATCTATCATTCAGCAGACTCCTTCATCACTACCAAGATCACATAGATACATCTCGAAGTATCAACATACTTATCACATGGATATCCAACCGCCATTCCGGCTAATAGGGACAATACCGAACATACAAGTTCAGAACACTTGCTCATACAATCAGCACCTCGGTGCCCAAGCCATAGGCAAAGATCCAGCCTCAAGTCCTCCATACTGGCCCAACATACTCACGAGGATCACATCTCGCCCCTCGATCGGGGAATCACAAGCCATCAAGGCACATATATTACCGAGCGCTCATGTGCGCATACAGACATGTGGAAGGAATTTCAAGAGTTATATCTCAAGCTGAATCAAGTACGCACGATAAGAATTCCAAGAAAGGGGAGGTTTTCCTAAAGGTTCTACAGCCTCTCGAGGATAAATACAGACGTCTCTATACCGATCTGCGAGACTCTACTAAACCTGCTCATGACTTGTGAGACCTAGTAACCTAGGCTCTAATACCAACTTATAACGACCCAATTAAACATAAATGAATAGATAACTACGGCTTAGCGACAATAATAACCAGTATTTACAACCCGACCGGGGTGTCACAAGTCACGAGCATCTAAAGAAGACTTAGCACAACTACTGGGCCAATAATAATATACAAAATGAACTCTGGAATCAAAGGACGAAGTCCGATGCCGCTAACGCCGGATGTCACCTTACTCAGTTGTGATAACAAAACCCTCAATCAGCTCTAACCCGCTACCGGGTAGAAAATACCTGCAACTGCACGCAAGGTGCAGGGAGTAAAGTGAGTACTCCAACTTAATGAGTAATAAAAATAAACAATAACTGAGCATCAGATATCACGTAAGGCACTCCATCATGCTATAAAGAACAGTGTAATCCTTTGAGAAATCAGTAAAACCGTGAAAATCCTTTAGAAATATCTGGTTAAGTTAAAAACCGTTTTTGAAAATATCCTTTTCCAACAGTCAAGCATATGAATGTGATATTAGATAGTGCAAGTCAGCATGTAAGTCATCCCCTCAGGCACAACACTCCACCAACAAATAACACCAGGGTATCTGGTAAACAGTGCAAGAAGTAGCGTGGATGCCAATGAAATGAGACAGCTGGATGTCATGGCACGTAGTACAAACAGGAACCAATGCATGAATGCAATGCAATGCATATGACCGGTATACTCAGGTACCCACTGCGGCGTGCAGTCCGAGCCAACCATGTGTTTATCGTCGACGTCGCTCACTGAGGGTGTGTACAGACTCTAGTGGGGCTCCTATAGCCCAAGCACAATATCAAGCCATCACATGGCATCAATTAATTCATTACCTGACCGGTCAACCATTTTTACCTGACCAATTTACATCATACAGTGTCATTGTTACCACTGTTTCAAGTCACATCATACAGTGTCATTGTTACTACTGTTTCAAGTCACATCATACAGTGTCATTGTTACCACTGTTTTGAAATCAGTGCTGTGGCGCGCAGCCCGATCCATGCTCAGTCCAGAAACCATCAAAAGCTCCTAGGGCATTTATAAAACAGTAGTTCTCAGCCCGAATTATCATTTAAAATATCATTTGAGTTTAGAAAACTTAGGAGTATGGCTGAGTTTGCAAAAAAAAAAAACAATATTTAAAACCTTGGACTGAAGCCAAATGATATGCAAAATATGTTAAAACAGTAATATCAATCCCCGAAGAATTGACATAGTTGGCACGAAGCCCAAACATGGCAATCAGCCCATATTATAATGATAACAAGTAGTTTCAGTCAAATATGCGGTAACAATCAACAACCGGGATGGACCAAGTCACAATCCCCAATAGTGCTCTACCCCACGCTCAAATTCGGCGTGCAAGTCACCTCAATACAGCACTATGATGTGCAAATCCAGGGTTTCAAACCCTCAGGATATCATTTACAAGTATCACTCACCTTGAACCGGTGAAATCTCTAGCTCGCGATGCCTTTGCCCCTCAAATCGGCCTCCACACGCGTCATATCTAACCAAAATCAGAGCGAATACATCACAATATGCTAAGAAAACAATACCCAATCGAAAACAATCGAGAAATAGCAAAAATCTCGAAACTCGCAAAACCCGAGCCCCGGACCTACTTCTCGAAAAATTACAAAACTCACAATACCAGATTCTTCGTCTCGCCACAAGTCCATACATACCAAGAACTCCCAAATCCGAGCTCAAATGGCCTATCAAATCCCAATTTGAAATATCAAAAACTCAAGCCGTAGTCCATAAATTTTTGGCTTATTTCCATGAATTTCTAGGTTAATTTCACATAATAATCGAGTTTTAAGTTCAAAAATCTTACCTTCAATCAACCCTCCTTGAATCCCTCTTCAATTTGTTCTCCCAAGCTCCAAAATCGCTCAACAATGGAGGAAAAATGACATAAGCTCGCGGATGAAATATTTTAAAAACCCTTCTGCCCAGCTCTGAATAACCCTATGCGAGCGCACTCCTTGCCTATTCGATCGCATAGCACAAATTTCCAGCCCTCAAAACAATACCTTATGCGATCGCAGCAGGCACCATACGATCGTATTTCACCAAAATCTCACACTGTGCGATCGCAACCCTCAGCAACGCGATTGCATTGAACAATCTCACACCCCTTCAAAAACCTTCTATGTGATTGCATGACTCCCTCTGCGATCGCATAGAGCAAATATTCTCTGCAATTTTTCTGCTACATTTATACAACTCCAAACATCCCGTTAGCCATCTATAATCACCCCGAGGCCCCCGGGACCTCAACCAAAAGCACCAACATAACCCACACCATCATTCAACTTGTTCCAATCATAAAAACACATCTAACAACACAAAAATCACCAATTCACGACGGATTCAAGCTTAAGTTCTTCAAAACGTCCGTAATGCACTATCGATCAAAAACCCGACCAAACGACGTCCGAATGACCTTAAAATTTGCACACATATCAAAAATCACCTAACGAATCTACAACCACTCTCGGAATTCCTTTCCGGCTCTCGGATCAAAATCTCACCTATCAACCGGAATTCGCCAAAATACTAACTTCGCCAATTCAAGCCTAATTCTACACCGGACCTCCAAAATCAATTCCGATCGCACTCCTAAGTCACAAATCACCTCCCGAAGCTAACCGAGTCACTGGAAATCATATCCGAGCCCTATAACTCATAAGTCAATGTCCGGTTGACTTTTCCAACTTAAGCCTTCCTTAAAGAGACTAAGTATCTCATTTCTTATCAAAACCAATCCAAATCAACTCTAAGACACCACATACCGATAACAAAACATGAAAAAGCATAAAATGGGGGAAACAGAGCAGTAACACATAAGACGACGGGTCGGGTCATCACAGCCACCCGACAGGGATATTGACTTTTGCATTGATCTGGTACCAGGCAATCAGCCCATTTCCATCTCATCGTATCGTATGGCACCTCCTGAGTTGAACCAGTTAAAGGAGCAGTTGTAAGACTTGCTCGAGAAGGGTTTCGTTAGACCTAGTGTTTCGCCTTGGGGTGCGCCGGTGTTATTTGTTAAGAAGAAGGATGGGTCAATGAGAATTTGTATTGATTACCAGCAATTGAACAAGGTTATAGTCAAGAATAAGTATCCGCTATCGAGGATTGATGATTTGTTAGATCACCTTTAGGGTGCCAAGGTATTTTCCAAGATTGACTTGCGATCTGGCTACCACCAGTTGAGGATTAGTCCATCCGATGTCCCTAAGATAGCTTTCCACACTCGGTATAGGCATTATGAGTTCTTGGTTATGTCATTCGGGTTAACAAATTCCACAACAGCTTTTATGGATTTGATGAACCGAGTGTTCAGGCCTTCTTTGGATTTTTTCATGATAGTCTTGATTGATGATATATTGATATATTCCTGCAGCTAGGAGGAGCATGAGCAACACCTTAGAGTGGTTCTTCAGACTATGATAGATAGTCGGCTATATGCAAAGTTTTCCAAGTGTGAGTTCTGGTTGAGTTTGGTTGCATTTCTGTGTCATGTAATGTCAGTAGAGGGTATTCAGGTTGATCCGAAGAAGATTGAGGCTGTCAAGAATTGGCCTAGACTAGCATCTGTTACAAAGATTCCGAGTTTCTTGGGGTTGGCACGCTACTATCATCGGTTCGTGGAGGGGTTTTCATCTATTGCAGCCCCGATGAACAGATTGACCTAGAAGGGTGCCCAGTTCAGATGGTCGGATGAGTGTGAGGCAAGCTTTCAGAAGCTCAAGACAGCTCTGACTACGACACCAGTGCTGCTTTTGCCCACAGGTTCAGGGCCTTATATAGTTTATTGTGATGCTTCCCATGTTGGGCTTGGAGCAGTGTTGATGCAGGATGGCAAAGTCATTGACTATACTTCGAGGTAGTTGAAGATTCATGAGAAGAACTATCCAGTTCATGATTTAGAGTTGGCAGCCATAGTTCACGCATTGAAGATTTGGAGGCATTATCTGTATGGCATGGCATGTGAGGTATTCACGGATCACAAAAGTCTTGAGTATTTGTTCAAGCAAAAAGAGTTGAATTTGAGGCATAGGAGGTGGTTGGAGTTGTTGAAGGATTATGATATCATCATTTTATATCATCCGAGAAGGGCCAATGTGGTGGCCGATACTTTGAGTAGGAAGTCAGCCAGTACGGGCAGTCTTGCTTATATTCCTGTCGGTGAGAAGCTGCTTGCTTTGGATGTTCAGGCTTTATCATATCAGTTCGTGAGACTGGATGTTTCTGAGCCCAGTCGTGTGTTAGCTTGCACGGTCGCTCGATCTTCATTATTGGAGCGTATCTGTGATTGGCAGTATGATGATCCCTATTTGTGTGTCCTTAGAGACACGGTGCAGCATGGAGATGCCAGGAAGGTTACCGTAGATAATGATGGAGTTTTGAGATTGCAGGTCGAGTATTTGTGCCTAATATGGATGGGCTCCAAGAGTTGATTTTAGAGGAGGCCCAGAGCTCCCAGTACTCTATTCATCGAGGTGCCGCGAAGATGTATCAAGGTTTGCGGCAGCATTATTGGTGGCGTAGAATTAAGAAGGATATCGTAGCATATGTGGCTCGTTGTTTGAATTGTCAGCAAGTTAAGTACGAGTATTAGAGGCCTGGTGGTTTATTTTAGAGGATTGAGCTTTCCGAGTGGAATTAGGAGTGGATCGCTATAGACTTTGTTACTGGACTTTCACTGACTCGGAAGAAGTTCGATGCAGTATGGGTCATTATTGATAGGCTGACCAAGTCAGCGCATTTCATTCGTATGGCAGTCTCCTATTCTTCTGAGAGGTTAGCTGAGATCTACATTTGGGAGATTGTTCGCCTTCATGGTGTGACCGTATCTATCATTTTGAACCGGGTTATGCAGTTTACCTCATATTTCTGGAGAGCAGTTTAATGAGATTTGGGCATACGGGTTGAGTTGGGCATACAGGTTGAGTTGAGCATAGCATTTCTTCCCCAGACGGACGGGCAGTCGGAGCGGACTATTCAGATTTTGAAGGATATGCTCCGAGCTTGTGTCATTGACTTTGGAGGTTCGTGGGATCAGTTCTTTCCTTTAGTGGAGTTTGCCTACAACAACAGCTACCAGTTGAGAATCCAGATGGCTCCTTATGAGGCTTTATATAGTAGGTGGTGTCGGTCTCCGGTTGGATGGTTTGAGCCGGGAGAGGTTCGGTTGTTGGGTACGGATCTAGTTCAGGAAGCCTTGGACAAGGTCAGGATCATTCAGGATAGGCTTGGTTCAGCTCAGTCCAGGCAAAAGAGTATGCGGACAACAAGGTTCAAGATGTGGCTTTTATGGTCGGTGAGCGGGTATTGCTCCGAGTGTCGCCTATGAAGGGCGTGATGAGATTTGGGAAGTGTTGATACCCAATTTTTCCCTATGTACTCAAAATATGCTCAAAATAGCATGTACATGCATATATAAGCATGCCCAGGAGTTTTGGTATTTTTCCCTTATTTTTAAAGATTTTAAAATCAATTTGTTATCTATTTTAATAGTACAAAATTTAATAATTATTTCCAGTCAATCATTTTTGGTGAATAATTAATTTTTATTCTCATATTTATACCACGATATAATTAAGGTGATTTTTGCATATTTTTATAAAATTTATTTGGTATTTTTAAAGCTAAATTGCTATAATTGCAATTATAGCCTATTTTTCAATTAATAGTATTTTATAATTACAAAATTGCTTCCAGTATTTTTAAAATAATATTTACAAATTATTAATCAATTTAATACTTTTAATTAGTTTTGAAAGTTATTTTAACTATATTTATTAAATCAATAAAGGGGAAATTGGCTATTTAACGTATAACCCATTTACATTCCAATTATAGCCACATTACAGCCCCAATTTGAACCCAATTTCAACCGGCCCATTTTCAAAACCAACCCAATCCATAACCCAATTATAATACCCGATCGAACCCCCTTTTAATCACAGTCGTTGATCTAGAAGATCAACTGCTCAAATTAAACATTTCCTTTTTTTAATTCATAGAGTACCCCTCAACCATAATTCATTTTGACCCTTCAGCCGCCCTTGAATCCCCAAACTATCTCAAGGTTCTCCGAAACCCTAGCCTCCCCCTACCTTGTTCCGCCGTATTTTCACCGGAGTCCATGGCTTCCCAGGCCATGGACAGCCTATACATACCTCTTATGGCTCTTGCATGCCTGTTGTTCGAAGGTTTGAGGCCAGACCTCGAGGGTCTTCACTCAAACCTTCACCGATTCCGACCATTTCCGGCCTTGCTCCGGTGGCTCTTGGTCTTTTGAGCCTGATTATGACATTATCCGACATAGATCAGATATTTTTGAAGCCTTTCTCATCTCTAGGGTTCATCTGAAACCCTAACTATCAAGGTTCTCTCCGATTATTTTTAGATCTGTTACATGTTTGCACTATTGCTTAAGTTTCTTAAACGTTTTCTCCAATTTTATTTCAAAAGTTACTTCTTTTCAATTAGGGTTTCTGGATGGTTCTTAAAATGTTTCTGACTTTTCTTCTTCTCCTTTTCTTGTTGTGAATTGATCCCTGCTATCTTCTTATCTTGCTTTTTTCTGACTCGCCTATTTTCTTCGTTTGTACTTATATTTGCTGTATTATGAAGTTTTCTGTTGTGCTCCGTTCTGTCTTCTACTGGTTTCAATATCATGTTCTCACATGCCTATCTTATGTGTTTGTTTACTATGTTTTCCTACTGAGTTTTAGTCCTTTGTTTGCCTTTACCGGACTTTGCCTGGATTCTTTCTAGATGTGTGTCATTGACTATTTCTTTAAGTTTACACTACCTGAACTCATTTAAATTCCAAACTTTTCTTGAAACTTGTTTCCTGCACTAGTTTCTATGTTCTATTTGCCTTGAACTTGCTATTGTGCTTGTATGCTTCTCATGAGACTCTGAAAGAGGTCTCTAAGTCTGTTTCAATAGCTTGCCTTCTCATCTCTGTATCGAATTCGAGTTTAAAAACCCTTGGATTTGGGGATTTCTTTTGCACAGTTGGTTTTATGTTTGGACAAGGGTTCTACTTTGAAACTTTGAACTCTCAGACTCACTCCGAGTTTATGAATTGAAGTTCAAATTTTTCTACGTTGGTGATTTTGAAACTTTCTTGCTAGTCTTTCGTAATTAGCATGACCTTCTTCTTGCTTGACATGTCTATGTGTTTTACATATGAGAACTTCTCTTTCAAAGGTTTTGCCAACTGTTAATTGATTCTGAATCCCTTTACTGTTGCTTATTTGATTGTTACTGATTTTCCCCTAAATTAAAACTTTCCATTACCTCTTTTATGACTCGAACAATGCTTTTAATTTGGTTCTTTTTACTAGTTTTTTTTACTGATTCCCTTTCCTTGTTTTCACAAATCAAGTACCACTAGAATTTTACCTTAAATGTCTTCTATGTATTTACTTGATCTCCTTAATTTTTTTTTAAATGTCTACACCCCTTATGTGCATTGAGTTAAGGTACAACCTGGCAGCATCCAAATTGCTGTCCAGGGCTGAAACTGACCTTCAAAAGGTCCTAATTCTCTAATATTTAAGCTGATAGGTTGGTCAGGGGTGTGCCAGCAGCCCAGTTGCTAGGCATGACCACCAGCCTGCCCTGGCTCCCCCTAATTCCCTTTTATTTCACTTACACTTACTCCTAGTCCTTAAGTCTTCCCCCCCCCCCTTATGAGCCTTGCTTTGGGAACCTTGATTTACCTCTGAACTTGGAAATTTGATGGCTGGCCCTTCCACACTGCACTATAATCTGTTCTGCAATTATATTTGGGGTGCAAGCACTGCCTGGAACTCTTGAAGTTCCTCAGAACTTTGACACATCCCAAATAAGAGAAAGGCTTTGAAAATCCGATCTTGGAAGTTGGTTTATCTCATATTATTAGATTTTGAGGATGGATTAGGCTGATTAGATGTAGATGTAATCACTGATGTATTTTTATCATTCCTTCTGATTCACTTGGTCTGTAATAAGCTTTGTAATAAACTTTGTAACAACTACTGGGGTATAGCGAAAAGGGGTGGGATTGAATGCATGTCAAAGGGGTAGATACCATGATCATAGGGTTATTGCTTTGAAATTCTGCATTCTTCACGTAGATACCATGTCTATAGGATTAATACTTTCAAATTCTGCACTTTCGCCTAAAAATCATGATCATAGGGTTATCACTTTCAAATTCTGCATTCTTCACGTAGATACCATGTCTATAAGATTAACACTTACAAATTCTGCATTTTTGCCTAAAAATCATGACCATAGGGTTATCACTTTCAAATTTTGCATTCTTCACGTAGATACCATGCTCATAGGTTTTATGCACTTCGTAATATATACCATGTCAATGAATTGATGCTGAAATTCTACACATCATATAGATGATATGCCTAGAGGATTTCCTGCATTTTTGCATGTGCATTTGTCATTAGGAAATCTACTTATATGATCTAAAATAAGTCAATCACACATCGATGATCTGCGGATTTCTGCATAACAAAATCAGTGACGCCTAGAATACATGCCTATAGGAGTAATCAATTAAATCTGAATTGCCCACTCGCCCTTTTAAATGTAAAATCAGTGGTAATTTGTCTAACACTCGCAGAATTTAATAATTTTTGCAATCAGTTTGTTCTCCTCCGTCTCTGAATTAATAGATATCATGCATATAGATCATGTTTAACACAGATAAATAGTAAGATAATTAAACAATTGTCAGTTTTCTGCAACTACATCTAAGCAGGACTAATTCGGACTCCCCATCTGGGAAATATGTGGTAAATCAATTCTTCCTACGCTAATTTTAATTAAGGACCTAGACAGTATGTGTAAGACATGCTTAACAATTATTTTCTTTAAGTGGGGAGGCCTACTTCAGCCTATAATTTTTCTTATTTTCCGATTAACTGTTTTATGTGTTTTGATTGTCACCCTAGAATTTTATCCTTTTTAAACCTCTGAAAAGTCAAGCTCCCTCCCTTTAGGATTAGTAGTCCTAAACGCCTCCGAGACCGATAGATGGGACGGGTAATAGCATGCAGTAGGTAACGATACAATTCCTTGTTTAATACCTCAATGGGGTGGGAAGGGTAGACATGGAGATGATCGTCACACGATAACACTATGCGTACGATTGGTTACCGGTGTTGTGTGGATGATCCATTTGTTTTACAAACCTAGGACCCTTTTCCTTTATGTAACTTTGTTTAATATCAATAAATTCTGTCTTTTCAACTACCTCAAAACTCCCCTTTAATTTTACTGCATTCTTCCTTTTCCTTCTAAATTTTTCTTCTTTGTTTATTCAATGTCTTGACTAATTTTCTGTACTTAGACCCTCCCTCAAACAAATTGTAGATTCGAACATGCTTGTTATATACCTGTTTGCAACCCTTATGGTGTGAAAATATTTGTAGACTTGTTTGCCTTAAAGTCACAATATAGCATGGCCGGGAACCACACTAGTAGATCTTGAGGGGTGCTTAACACCTTCCCCTCGAGATAATTTCTAGCCCTTACCCGAACTCTAGTTTTCAAACTCAAAACCCTTAGTGTCCTAATGCACTTAATCATTAGGTGGCGACTCTTCAATTCCAAAAATCCAATTCCCAAACGAGAATAGAGTTGTCCTCCAAAATGTCGTAAATCCAATTTCGCTTTAGAAAAGAGGGCGTCGACAGCATGGCGACCCTGCTGGGGATTTTTTTAAGCTTTTACCACTTCATGTTATATGCGACTTTATTGCTCTTTTTATCTTTTATTGCTTTATTTAATGTCTTTATTCGAAACTAACTTGTCTTTTTATTTCTTTTTCTTTACTGCTTTCATTTATTAATTTCCTTCAATGCCGTTGTAATTTTCAAGAAATTATTGTTATCATTATGAACGTGAAAATACGTGACAATTTGTTTCATTCTTGTAATTGCATCTTCAACATCATATTCCACTCGTGCCAAACAAATACCATAGCAACGCTTGATGAGTTGTTGCGCTCTTCCGATATTATTACCCCCTAAATTTGGCAAAGGTGTATTTGCGATAAAACCAGTTGATCATCGGTACAGTTGACGGTTCCGTGCCTTTCCATCTTGAGTTGTCCGCTCAAGGGTACCGGTCTAGCACCTCATAGAAACCGTATTCTATTTAATTGTTCATGCATCACTGTCAAACCTAGTGGAGTCAGTTATGTTGTCCACATAATGACTCTTTAAGATAGTCTTGTCCAAAGTGCACTGGGTTTCCGTGGAACCCAAGTGGACAACACCATATTCTATGCATTTATTTGGAGAACTAAATGCCATTATTCTAATTGTTGATTTAAATAGTTGAGTCCGGTGGGGGTAGGGTCTCAACCATTTTGTTTTGTAGAAAATGGAGAACAAGGTCCCCGACTTCGGTATGGTCAGCATACCCTCACTCTTGCTGACCTGGTGGAGGAATCTCCCATCAGGTGACCAAATCAATGAATGGAAAGGGAGGGTCACCAAGGCTAGCAGAAAGCTGGAGTATCTAGAATACAGTCTGCTAGAAGTGGAAGGAAAAGTGAGGAAAAGAGTCACCGACTATCAAAATGCCAAGGGAAACGAATGAGAGCACCTGGCGAAGGCATTTGTACTGGAAAATCTGCGCGACCTGGAGAATTTGATCAACTACAACATTCAACCTTAAGAAGGTCCTTCTGCGACCAAATAGTTAGGAGTCTCTTTTTTTTCGCTTAGAAATGTAATAAAGCCAATGGCCATTAGTGACATTTTACTTTATGCAATATTAGTGTCGTTTTGAGATTCGTCTTATTTTTATCAATAAAATGAGGCATTTAGTATTATAAGTTCTCCAAATCAACTTGTCGCTAGGCCTACCTCGGGCACAACGAGGCACCCAATTTTGCACACGATTTATATTCATATACTATGTGTTTAAATATTGCAATATTTTTCCCAGAATCCGTACTAACTTGTTACCTTTTTGTTTTTTCTTTTATTTTTATTCCCCTCCCTAAAAGGTTAGTTCGTGCATTCTAGCATCATCATCCTACTTCACAATATCTAAGGGCCCTCCACCCCCTCCTCCTCTAAGTCCTATCAAAAACAATAGCAAAGCAAAAATGGAATATTTAAACAACGTCAGAAAAGAGAACTCGGTTGAAAGGGTAGCGGTTCCTCAGGGTATTCAGGTGTCCAAAGAAAGTGCTGCCCAACTCGAACTGAAGTTACTGAAATTTCAAGAAGAACTAGATCAAGTTCGAAACTTGGCGAGCTTGTCATTCTCCCTCACTTCTCCAGACGTCAACTATCCTAATGCTCCACACCCCATACCTCCACGGAACATCCCGAAGCCGCAGAAACCACCTGCTACTCATCAAAATTGCAACACATGTCACAACAACACTTCACTCCTAATACCTGAACAACCAAATGATCATCCCCACCACACTCCCATCTATGTGGAAACCCTACCACAATACACTCAGCCCATTACAAACACACCAGAGTCTGATGACAAAGACTCTCTCGTCAAGAGCCTGGCCGCCGAGCTTAAGAAATTGATTAGCTGAGTCTAGGGCGTTAAAGGAAACAAAGGCATTGAAGGGCTGAATTATGAGGATCTTTACATTCAGCCAGACGTCGAACTTCCCGAGGGGTACAAACCTCCTAAGTTCGAGATGTTTGACGGCTCAGGGGATCCTAGAGTCCACTTAAGGACATACTGTGATAAGCTAGTCGGCGTAGGAAGAGATGAAAAGATTCGCATGAAGCTCTTCATGAGAAGTTTGAAAGGCGATGCGCTATCTTGGTACATTAGCCAAGATCCCAAGAAGTGGACAAGCTGGGTAGGAACGGCATCCGATTTCATGGACAGGTTCAGGTTCAATACAGAAAATGCACCACATATCTTCTACATCTAGAATCTGAAAAAGAAACCCACTGAGACATTCTGCGAGTATGCTATTCGATGGAGATCCGAGGCTGCTAAGGTTAGGTCAGCCTTAGAAGAAGAACAGATGAACCGATTTTTCGTCCAAGCTCAAGATCCGCAGTATGATGAGAGTTTAATACTGATAGAGGGCCAAAAATTATTCGACATCATCAAGCTAGGAGAAATGATCGAGGAAAGAATTAAGAGCGGTATGGTCACTAATTTTGAGGCATTACAAGCTACCAACAAAGCCCTACAATCGGGTGGCACATCCAAGAAAAAAGATGTGAGTGCCGTAAGGGTTGCACAGAGAACCAAGTCTCCAGTAAAATACCAACCCTACCTGGTACCCCCTCTCACATACCAACCTATCCCCAACTACCAAGTACCTCCGCCCTTTTACCAAATTCCATCACCTACTAACCAATCATCCCCCTCCCCCACATATCAACCAACCTCACCAAGATATTCCCAACCTGCACCCGTCTACCAAGCCTATAATTCTCCCTACCAATCACTTCCCACCCGCCAAAACATCCCCAGGCCACGCCCTAACTTAGACCGTAGACCTCCCAAGAAATACACCGCCATCGCCGAGACAATCGACCAACTATATGAAAGACTCAAAGCAGCCGGTTACGTCACCCCAATCCCTGCCATAACTCCATAAAATCCTTCCCAGTGGTTCAATCCGAACAAAACCTGTGCATACCATTCCGGTATGAAAGGGCATACCATTGATGAGTGCTAATCTCTGAAAGACAAAATCCAAGATCTAATTGATAACAAAATCATCGTGGCCAAGGAACCTGCTCCTAACATTCGAAACAATCCCTTGCCTAATCATAAGGGTGGCGGTGTGCATAATATTGAAGTAGAAGATGATTGGGACCCCAAAGGGTCAATTAGATTAACCACCGAAGGTGACGAGCCCAAGAAACCAATAATCACATTGAATCTAATTGTTGTCCAGATCTATCCCTCTGGGGATGCTGAAGTAAACATGTCTGTGCCTTTCGAGCTTGAAATACCGTCATCCAAAAGGACTGCAGAGCAAATTGAGGTGGAGTTTGGGTCTCCGAAAGTACCATTTGAAGTTACTGTGCTACCTCCCAAGACAAGAGTGTCCATTCCTGTAGCAGTGTCAACTGTAATGCCGTTCCATACACAGGCCATTCCTTGGGATTACACCACCGAGGCAAGAAGGAAGGGGAGAACTAGGTCTGGAGAAGCAATTGCAGCGCAGGGTATGACCAGGATTGGCAGAATTTATACTCCAGAGCACTTAGTTGAACCAAGTAAGCAGGCCTCTGGACGACCTATTGAAACTGGGCCTAATGATCGCTGGCGGAAGATACAGGCAAAAGAATACTCAATTGTTGATCAATTAAATAAAACACCAGCGCAGATCTCCATTCTGGCTCTACTGCAGAGCTCCAAGACACACAAGAATGCCCTGATGAAGATACTGAGCAAGGTGCGTACCCAGCAATATAACTGGAGGAGAGATGGCGAACATGGTCGGGCAGATATTGGAGTCATAAAATCACTTTCCAAGAGGATAAGTTGCCCCATGAAGGTTTAGGTCACAACAAAGCGTTGCACATCACTGTGCAATACAAAGACTATTTCATCACTAGGACTTTGATTGACGGAGGGTCCAGCCTCAACATTTGTCCATTGGCGACCCTCAGAACATTGGGGAAGAGTCTGCATGAAATCAAGCATGGGGATATCAACGTCAAAGCTTTTGATGGTTCCCAAAGGTCCACTATTGGGGAGATCAGTTTATGTCTACAAATAGGGCCAACTTGGTTCGATGTTGATTTTCATGTAATAGACATCCCAACATCCTACAACTTACTACTAGGATGACCTTGGAACCACGCTGCTAGAGCTGTAGCATCAACCCTACACCAGGAAACGAAGTTCGGGTGGAATCACTAAGAGGTGATTATTCATGGTGACGGAGTAACCCCATATACAGTCGCCAAACCATCCCAGCAATTGAAGGAAGAAGGAAACTAGGAGGAGAAACCTACCACAAAATTAAGCGAGTCAACGCCGTGGACAAAGATAAGTGGTGGGATAACAAGATAGAAAGTATCCTGAATTAGAGCGGGTATGAACCTAGCAAAGGGCTCGGCAAGAACCTCCAGGGAATTACCAAGCCTATCAAACTGAAGAAGAATGGCATCACCTTCGGGTTAGGGTATGGATATACTTGGCAAGAATTCAGGAACTGGTCGCCACCATGGCGCGGCCCTTATTACCCGCTGAAGAACCCGATACCCTGTCTAGAACAAACTTTCCAGCCGGCAGACATCTTATATGGGTCAGAGGAAGAAGAAACATTGGCGGCGATGAAGAATCTTTTTTTGGAAGAAGACGATATGGACTGTCATGTCATTTTTGAGGAGGAAAGGGAGGAAGGCCCTTCCATACAGGCGGTGAGCTGAGGAGAGCGCCTCAACAATTTATCCATCAGAACCACCAAGGCCCGGAGAGCTTCGGGGTAGCAAGGCTGAATAAAGCACTATGTGTTATTTTTACTTTTTCATTAGTTGATTTCCTTTCAGTATTATCTCTAAATTTTGAAAAGAGCTCTGATGTTCAAAACAATTTTGGAATTTATCAAAGTATTTCAGTTTCTTATTATTTTTCTCTGCCATTTACTTTATTTTTACACAGCATTACTATTACTTATCTTGATGAACCGACGAATATGACATGCGACGAGTAACGCAACAAACGGATATAGACACAGAAGAGGATGAGATACCAGAAGAGGTCGTTAAAGAGGTTGAAGACTTTGAAAATAGACCTAAGATTAACCTAGATGAAATCGAGGTCGTCAACCTGGGGGATACAGAGAATGTCAAGGAAACGCGCATCGGTGTTCACCTGTCACCGTCAGAAAAGGAAGAGTACATGGAATTCTTAAAAGAATATGATGACATATTTGCCTGGTCATATGATGATATGACCGGTCTTAGTACATCTATTGTAGCTCACAAACTGCCAACAAATCTGACATGTCCACCGGTAAAGTAGATACTCAGAAAGTTCAAGCCAGACATGAGTTTGAAAATCGAGGAAGAAGTTACCAAACAACTCAAAGCCAATATCCTTAGGGTAGTGGAGTAGCCGACATGGTTAGCCAACATTGTGCCAGTGCCAAATAAGGATGGGAAGGTCATAGTCTGTGTCGACTACTTGGACCTCAATCGGGCTAGTCTGAAAGATGACTTCCCATTTTCCAAACATACACATCCTGATCGACAATTGCGCCAAGCAAGAGCTGCAGTCATTTGTCGATTGTTTTACTGGGTACCATCAGATATGGATGAACGAAGAAGACGAGGAGAAAACGGCTTTCATTACACTATGGGGAATGTATTGTTACAAGATGATGCCGTTTGGATTAAAGAATGCCGGGGCCACCTACATGAGGGCCATGACTACTATTTTCCATGACATGATACACAAAGAGATCAAGGTTTATGTAGATGATGTCATCATCAAATCCAAGAAAGCCACAGACCATATGGAGTATTTAAGAAAGTTCTTCAACAGATTGAGAAGGTATAAACTGAAACTGAATCCCGCCAAGTGTGCATTTGGGGTTCCTTCCAAAAAACTGCTTGGGTTCATCGTAAGTCGATGAGGAATAGAAATCGATCCGTCAAAGGTCAAAGACATTCAAGAATTACCACCGCCAAAAAATAAGAAAGAGGTTATTAGTTTCTTGGGGAGACTCAACTACATCAGTCGGTTCATAGCCCAGTCCACTGTCATTTGTGAACCAATCTTTAAGATGTTGAAAAAGGACGTCGCCACTAAATGGACTGATGATTGTCAAAAGGCCTTCGAGAGAATCAAGGAATACTTGTCAACGCCGCCAGTCCTAGTCCGCCCGAACCAGGTAGACTGCTATTTCTCTACCTAGCAGTACTGGATGGAGCATTCGGCTGTGTTTTAGGACAACATGATGAAACAGGGAGAAAGGAGCAAGCCATCTACTATCTCAGAAGAAGTTCACCCCTATACGAGGCGCAGTATTCCCTGCTAGAACACACTTGTTATGCTCTGACTTGGGTAGCTCAGAAGTTGAGGCATTATTTCTGTGCCTATACTACTTATCTTATATCAAGGATGGATCCACTGAAGTACATCTTTCGGAAGCTAATGCCCATGGGCAAGCTAGCCAAATGGAAAATCTTGCTGAGTGAATTTGATATTGTCTACGTAACCCAGAAAGAGACGAAAGACAAGCACTAGCCGATAATCTTGCCGAAAACCCTGTGGGGGGGGAATACGAGCCTCTAAAGACGTATTTTCCTGATGAGGAGGTCTCTTTCATAGGAGAAGACATTGTAAAATCCTATGATAGTTGGAGAATGTTTTTCGACGGAGTAGCAAACTTTAAAAGAGTTGGCATATGAGTAGTTCTAGTGTCAGAAATAGGTCAACGTTATCCGGTGTCCACCAAACTCAGGTTCCCGTGCACTAACAACATGGCCGAGTACGAAGCCTGTATCTTGGGTCTCAAGCTGGCCATTGACATGAACGTTCAGGAGTTACTAGTGATTGGGGATTCCGACTTGCTCATACATCAGGTTCGAGAAGAGTGGGAAACCAAGAACTCCAAGATACTCCCATACTTGCATCATGTACAGGAGTTGAGGAAGAGGTTTACAAAGATAGAATTCCGGCATGTTCCCAGAGTTCAGAATGAGTTCGCTGATGCACTGGCCACTCTATCATCCATGATTCAGCACCCAGATAAGAACTTCATTGATCCTATCCCGGTAAAAATCCAGGATCAACCCGCTTACTGTGCTCATGTCGAGGAAGAAGCAGATGGAAAACCATGGTTCCATGACATTAAGAAGTATCTGTCAATACGAGACTATTCAGAACTTGCAAACATTACTTAAAAGCGCACCCTACGGAGATTGTCCAATCACTTCTTTCACAACGGAGGATTCCTTTACAGGAGGACTTCCGATTTGGGATTACTAAGGTATGTCGAAGAAAAGGAAGCATCCAAGTTGTTGAAAGAAGTTCATGCAGGGACTTGTGGTCCGCATATGAACGATTTTGTCTTAGCCAAGAAAATACTCCGAGCCGGTTACTTCTGGATGACTATGGAGACAGACTGCATCCAGTATGTTCGGAAATGCCATCGTTGCCAAATTCATGCAAACATGATAAAGGTGCCTCATAACGAGCTCAATGCAACAAGCTCACCATGGTCGTTCGCCGCTTTGGGAATGGATATAATCAGACCTATCGAGCCTGCTGCATCAAACGGGCACAGGTTCATTTTTGTGGCAATTGATTATTTCACCAAATGGGTTAAAGCAGCATCGTATAAGGCCGTAACCAAGAAGGTTGTGGTAGACTTTATCCGGGATCATATCATTTGTCGGTTCGGCATCCCAGAGTCAATCATCACTGATAATGGTTCCAATATCAACAGAAATTTGATGAAAGCGATGTGTGAAACCTTCAAGATCAAGCACAAGAATTCTACAGCCTACAGGCCTCAAATGAATGGAGCTGCAGAAACGGCCAACAAGAATATCAAGAAGATACTGAGGAAAATGATAGAAAAATACAAGTAGTGGCACGAAAAGCTATCATTTGATCTATTGGGATACCGTACCACAGTCCGCACATCAATTGGGGCAATTCCTTATATGTTGGTTTACGGTACCGAGGCAGTCATCCCAGCCGAAGTAGAGATTCCCCCCTGAGGATTATACAGGAAGCGGAACTTGAAGATGCAGAATAGGTAAAGAGTCGCTACGAGCAGTTAGCCCTTATAGACGAAAAGATAATGAACGCAATTTGCCATGGTCAACTGTATCAGAATAGGATGTCTAGAGCCTTCAACAAAAGGGTCAAACCGAGACAATTCACACTGGGGCAGTTAGTACTGAAGAAGATTTTTCCTCATCGGGATGAGGCCAAATGAAAATTCTTTCCCAACTGGAAAGTTCCATACATGGTTCACCGGGTTCTGACCGGAGGACCCTCACACTTGCAGAAATGGACAAAGAAGTTTGACCAAAGTCGATCAATTCAGATACGGTGAAGCGATACTATGTGTAACCATTATGATTTCTTTATGATGTAATTTGAACTACACCTGACCTGATTCCCATTTAAGAGGGGATACGTAGGCAGCCCTATGGGTTCGGTCACAATTCAATAAAATTTTCATTTCCCCCCGATATTGGAAACTGGGGCAGAATTTTGAGGAGGGCCCAAAAAATTTCAGATTTAACTTTTGCCGTTTATCGCACACAGCCGTCAGAGGCACCAACCCAGTAAACTGGGATAGAATTTTGAGGAGGACTCTCAAAATTCTGGAGCAAAGAGGTCGCAATATCTTGAGCTGCGTCGCATTCATCGGTTCATCTAAAAGAAATCATTTTTTATTATTATTTATGTGTTTACATCATTATTTTTAAAATTTATGCATGGATACTATCAGAATTGCTTTGTTCAGCAACACTGCCAGTGAAAGCAAGAGCCGAGTAGGACGAGCGCAGTCCGCAGGAAGACGAACTGACCTTCCCCCTTTAGAAAACTCACAATTTTTCTTTGGATGCAGGCACCCGAGACATAAGGTCATTAGATATGATTACAAACTCATACTTTTCAGGAATACAACTCTCAGAATCATCGTTCACTTACAAGTGATATCCGCACATGACCTCCCAGTGGCCACATTATCGATTAACTATCAGCTGTCACCTCTCAGCTAAGAGGTTTCGTTACTCTTCACCTTTATTTATTGCATAGCATAAGGCTACTTTTCTGCCTTCCGAGACTAAGCACTGTCTCCATTCGGCATTTTCTTGCATTGCATAAGGCTACTTTTTTGCCTTCCGGGACTAAGCACTGTCTCCATCCTGCATTTCCTTGCATTGCATAAGGCTACTTTTCTGTCTTCCGAGACTAAGAACTGTCTCTATCCTGTATTTTCTTGCATTGCATAAGGCTACTTTTCTGCCTTCCGAAACTAAGCACTGTCTCCATCATGCATTTCTTTGCATTGCATAAGGCTACTTTTCTTCCTTCCGAGACTAAGCACTGTCTCCATCCTGCATGGCTGAAATATCGCCACCTCTTATTTGCATTGGCCAAAATACCGCCAACTTTATTTAAATCTTGCATTGCTGAAACATCGCCAGTTTAATTTAAATCCCTCACATCGGCTGAAAGATCGCCATTATTTATTTAAATTTCTGTCGGTTGAAATATCGCCATCTATATGTATCCTTCACATCGGCTGAAATATCGCCGACTTTATTTAATTCTCAGTATCGACTGAAAGATCGCCAGTTTATATTTAAATCTCTGTCGGCTGGAACATCGCTATCTATACTTATGCTTTGCATCGGCTAAAATATCGCCATTTATATTTTTCTACATCCGCTGAAATATCGCCAGCTTTATTTAATTCTCTGTATCGGCTGAAAGATCGCCAGCTTATATTTAAACCTTTGTCGGCTGAAATATCGCCATTTTATATTTATGCTTTACATTGGCTGAAATACCGCCAAATCTTGCATTTCATGGGCTGAAATACCGCAAGCTGTCCAAGGGCGTCGTTGTTCAGAGGCACCATTTTCATAGCCCGAGAACGCCATGCCATGGCCCGTAGACCCCCCTTTATATTCTGCACATCATTATTCAAAGGCATCATGGTTTGGAGGCACCATTATCATAGCCCGAGAACATCATTTCATAGCCTGCGAAACCTTTATTACGCGCTTCATGGCCCAGGACGTCTTGGTCTGAGGACGTCATCCTAAACGTCCAAAGACAGCATTCATGGTCCAACGGGAACTTGCATCACGTTTAAATTTTGCACGATATGCTTGTATTACTCAATTGCAGGTACATCAGCTGGAAACGGCCATTACAGCAGGAGCGATCTCGCTCCGGTTCTCGCAACACATCAGTCCCTGACCATCCTTCCCAACCTAAATGTTGCGTCCGTTTTTTTTTTCAAAACTTCCATCGGCATATTCCGTCGATGTATCCCGAACTACGTATGACCTGATTCCTGTAAGTCCAGGGATATGTAGGCAGCTCATAAACCAGAGCTCGGTCAAAACCTTTGCAAGTCATTTCTCTCGGTCAAAATTGGTCATCACATCTTTACCCGACAACTCTTTCATCCTTCCCGGGTAAAGAGGGGCAGCTGTTGATATCCAATTTTTCCCTATGTACTTAAAATATTCTCAAAATAGCATGTACATACATATATAAGCATGCCCAAGCAATTTGGTATTTTTTCCTTATTTTTAAAGATTTTAAAATCAATTTGTTATCTATTTTAATAGTACAAAATTCAATAATTATTTTCAAACTATCATTTTTTGTGAATAATTTATTTTTATTCTCATATTTATATCAAGATGTAATTAAGGTGATTTTTGCATATTTTTATAAAATTTATTTGGTATTTTTAAAGCTAAATTGCTATAATTGCAATTATAGCCTATTTTTCGATTAATAGTATTTTACAATTACAAAATTGCTCCCAGAATTTTTAAATTAACATTTATATATTATTAATCAATTTAGTGCTTTTAATTGGTTTTTAAAGTTATTTTAACTATTTTTATTAAATCAAAAAGTGGAAAATTGGCTATTTAACGTATAGCCCATTTACATTCCAATTATAGCCACATTACAGCCCCAATTTGAACCCAATTTCAACTGGTCTATTTTCAAAACCAACCCAATCCATAACCCAACAATAATACCCGACCGGACCCCCCTTTTAATCACAGCCGTTGATCTAGAAGATCAACAACTCAAATTAAACATTTCCTTTTTTTAATTCACAGACTACCCCTCACCCCTAATTCATTTCAACCCTTCAGCCGCCCTTGAATCCCCAAACTCTCTCAAGGTTCTCCAGAACCCTATCCTCCCTCTACCTTGTTCCACCATGTTTTCACCAGAGTCCATGGCTTTTCATGCCATGGATAGCCTATACTTAACTCCTATGGCTCCTGCATGCCTGTTGTTCGAAGGTTCGAGGCCAGACCTTGAGGGTCTTCACTCAGACCTTCACCGATTTTGGCCATCTCTGGCCTTGCTCCGGTGGCTCTTGGTCTTTTAAACCTGATTATGACATTATCCGACTTAGATCGGATATTTTCGAAGCCTTTCTCATCTCTAGGTTTCATATGAACCCCTAACTATCAAGGTTATCTTTGATTGTTTTTAGAGCTGTTACATGTTTTCACTATTGCTTATGTTTCTTAAACGTTTTCTCTAATTTTCTTTCAAAAGTTACTTCTTTTCGATTAGGGTTTCTGGAAGGTTCTTAAAATGTTTTTGACTCTTCTTCTTCTCCTTTTCTTGGTGTGAATCGATCCCTGCTATGTTCTTATCTTTCTATTTTCTAACTCGCCTGTTTTCTTCGTGTGTTCTTATGTTTGCTGTATTATGAAGTTTTTTGTTGTGCTCCGTTCTGTCTTCTACTAGTTTTAATATCATTCTCTCACATGCCTATCTTATGTGTTTCTTTATTGTGTTTTCCTACTGAGTTTTAGTCCTTTGTTTGCCTTTACCAAACTTTGCCTGGATTTTTTCTAGATGTGTTTCATTGACTGTTTCTTTAAGTTTACACTACCTGAACTCATTTAAATTCTAAGCTTTTCTTGAAACTTGTTTCTTGTACTAGTTTCTATATTCTATTTGCCTTGAACTTGCTATTGTTCTTTTATGATTCTCATGAGACTCTGAAAGAGGTCTCTATGTCTGTTTCAATAGCTTGCCTTCTCATCTCTATATCGAATTCGAGTTTAAAAACCTTAGGATTTGGGGATTTCTTTGGCAAATTTGGTTTTATTTTTTGACAAGGGTTCTACTTTGAAACTTTGAACTCTCAGACTCACTCCGAGTTTATGAATTGAATTTGAACTTCTTCTGCGTTGGTGATTTTGAAACTTTCTTGCTAGTCTTTCGTAATTAGCATGACCTCCTTCTTGCTTGACATGTCTATGTGTTTTATATATGAGAACTTCTCTTTCAAATGTTTTGCCAACTATTAATTGATTTTTAATCCCTTTAATGTTGGTTATTTGATTGTTACTGATTTTCCCTAAATTAAAACTTTCCATTACCTCTTTTCTAACTCAAACAAGGCTTTCAATTTGGTTATTTTTACTGGCTGTT
Source organism: Nicotiana glauca (assembly GCA_026770625.1). NCBI lineage: Eukaryota > Viridiplantae > Streptophyta > Magnoliopsida > Solanales > Solanaceae > Nicotiana > Nicotiana glauca. Next base: position 15,176 of record MU748047.1, on the reverse strand, counting down.
TTACTGATTCCCTTTCCTTATTTTCACAAATCAAGTACCACTAGACTTTTACCTTAAATGTCTTATATATATTTACCCTTATTTGTCTGCTCTGCACAAGATATTTACTTGATCTCCTTCCTTAAATAAATTCTGCCCATTACTGTTTAAATTTGAACTCCTTAATTAAAGGAAGTCCATATACTGATTGATTTTAATTGGTACATAGTTCTATAATTACCACTAAACTCTGATTCTAGCCTTCTTCTACACCTGTTTTCAATTTTAAATACCATGCTCTTTCATTAACACAGACATGATTTTTAAGAATATTTAAATCACAACTCTCTTCTAAAACCTACACTCTTGCTTCTTGATTGCACTTTGGCTTCCATAAGTCTAGTGTTTCTCCCTACTCGCTCCTTTGAACTGCTATGTCCTACTTTTGATTCTAGCATCAAATCCAATGTGTTTATTTACAAGCTTTTATGCCCATGCCTACTTTACTGCTTCGTAGAGTTCAATTTTAAAGTAACTACTTATGTCTTGCTATCTGTTGCTGCAATGAATCCCTATCCCCATTCCTTTGATGTGCTTGGGTTGTAGTTTAAGACATGGCAACATACAAAGTTGGTGTCATGGATTAATACTGGGTCCTTTGGATCCTAACCTCTTTCAATTTCCCATACCCCCATTCCCTTATGTGCATTGAGTTAAGGTATAGCCTGGTAGTATCCAAATTGCTGTCCAGGGCTGAACCTGACCTTCAAAAGGTCCTAACTCTCTAATCCTTAAGCTGACAGGCTGGTCAGGGGTGTGCCAGTACCCCAGTTGCTAGGCATGACCACCAGCCTGCCCTGGCTCCCCCTAATTCCCTTTCATTGCACTTACACTTACTCCTAGTCCTTAAGTCCTGACCCCCTCTTATGAGCCTTGCTTTGGGAACCTTGAGTTCCCTCTGAACTCTAACATTTGAGGGTTGGCCCTTCCACACTGCACTATAATCTATTCTGCAATGATATTTGGGGTGCAAGCACTGCCTGGAACTCTTGAAGTTCCTCGGAACTTTGACACATCCCAAATAAGAGAAAGGCTTTGAAAATCCGATCCTGGAAGTTGGTTTATCTCATATTATTAGACTTTGAGGCTGGATTAGGCTGATTAGATGAAGATGTAATCACCGATGTATTTCTATCATTCCTTCTGATTCACTTGGTCTGTAATAAGCTTTGTAATAAACTTTGTAAAAACTACTGGGGTATAGTGAAAAGAGGTGGGTTTGAATGCATGTCAAAGGGGTAGATACCATGTTCATAGGGTTATTGCTTTCAAATTCTGCATTCTTCACATAGATACCATGTCTATATGATTAATACTTTCAAATTCTGCACTTTCACCTAGAAATCATGATCATAGGGTTATCACTTTCAAATTCTGCATTCTTCACGTAGATACCATGTCTATAAGATTAACACTTTCAAATTCTGCATTTTTGCCTAGAGTCATGATCATAGGGTTATCACTTTCAAATTCTACATTCTTCACGTAGATACCATGCTCATAGGTTTTCTGCACTTCATAATATATTCCATGTCAATGAATCGATGGTGAAATTCTGCACATCATATAGATGATATGCCTATAGGATTTCCTGCATTTTTGTATGTGAATTTTTCATTAGGCAAATCTACTTATAGGATCTAAAATAAGTGAATCACACATCGATGACCTCCCTAGAGGATTTTTGCATAACAAAATCAGTGACGCCTAGAAAGCATGCCTATAGGAGTAATCAATGAAATCTGAATTACCCACTCGCCCTTTTAAATCTAAAATCAGTGGTAATTCGTCTAACACTCGTAGAGCTTAATAATTTTTGCAATCAGTTTGTTCTCCCCCGTCTCTTAATTAATAGATATCATGCCTATAGATCTTATTTAACATAGATAAATAGTTAGATAATTAATCAATTGTCAATTTTCTGCAACTACATCTAAGCAGGACTAATTCGGACTCCCTATCTGGGAAATATATGGTAAATCAATTCTTCCTACGCTAATTTTAATTAAGGACCTAAACAATATGTGTAAGACGTGCTTAACAATTTGTTTCTTTAAGTGGGGAGGCCTACTTGAGCCTTTAATTGTTCTTATTTTCCCATTAACTGCTTTATGTGTTTTGATTGTCGCACTAGAATTTTATCCTTTTTAAACCTCTGAAAATCCAAGCTCCCTCCCTTTAGGATTAGTAGTCGTAAATGCCTGTGGTACTGATAGGGGGGACGGGTAATAGCATGCAGTAGGTAACGATGCCATTCCGCATTTAATACCTTAACGGGGTGGGAAGGGTAGACATGGAGATGATGATCACACGATAACATTATGCGTACGATTGGTTACCGGTGTTGTGTGGATGATCCATGTGTTTTAAAAACCTAGGACACCTTTCCTTTATGTAACTTTGTTTAATATCAATAAATTCTGTCTTTTCAACTACCCCAAAACTGCCCTTTAATTTTACTACATTCTTCCTTTTCCTTCTAAATTTTTCTTCTTTGTTTATTCAATGTCTTGACTAATTTTTTGCACTTAGACACTCCCTCAAACAAATTGTAGATTCCAACGTGCTTGTTATATACCTGTTTGCAACCCTTATGTGTGAAATTATTGGTATACTTGTTTGCCTTAAAGTCACAATATAGCATGGTCGGGAACCACACTAGTGGATATTGAGGGGTGCCTAAGACCTTCCCCTCGAGATAATTTCTAGCCCTTACCCGAACTCTGGTTTTTAAACTCAATACCCTTAGTGTCCTAATGCACTGAATCATTAGGTGGCTTTTCAATTCCCAAAACCCAATTCCCAAACGGGAATAGAGTTATCCTCCTAAATGTCGTAAACCTGATTTCGCTTTAGAAAAATGGGGCGTCGACAGGAAGAAGGCCAAGCTTAGCCCTAGATTCATTGATCCATTTGAGATTCTTGATAGATTGGGAGAGGTGGCTTATAGACTTGCATTGCCACCGAGCTTATCAGTTGTGCATAAAGTGTTTCATGTGTCCATGCTTCAGAGATATCACGGCGATCCATCGCTCGTGTTAGATTTCAGCACTCTCCAGTTGGACAAGGACTTGTCTTATGAGGAGGACCCGGTAGCTATTCTAGACCAGCAGATTTGTCAGATAAGATCTAAGAGTTTTCCTTCTGTTCGTGTTTAGTGGAGAGGTCAGCCTTCTGAGGTATCGACCTGGGATTCCGAGTCTGATATGCGGAGCCGTAATCTTTTCCCGGACTCAGGTACTTCCATCTTTTGTCTGTTCGAGGACGAATTGTTATTTTAAAGGTGGGGAATGTGATGACCCAAATGGTCATCACTTGTCTTAAATTAAATTCTATGATTCTGAGGCCTTGAAAACCTCATTTAGAGTTATCTAAATTTGCGTGCATAGTTCGGGTGCGTAGCCAGAAAGCTTAAATGAGAAACTGTGTGAAAAATAATAAGTTTTGACTATAAAATGAATTAACTTGATCTTGGTCAATGTTTTGGGTAAACGGACCCAGAACCGTGATGTGACGGTCCTGGAGGGGCCGTAGGAAAATATGGGACTTGGGCGTATGCCCGGAATCGAATTCCAACGTTCCAAGCCCGAGAAAAGAATTTTTGAAATAAATTGTTTTCTAAAATTGTTTATAAGGTTTAGAAATGAAATTTGATTAGAACCTGATGGTATCGGGCCCGTATTTTGGTTACGACGCCCGGTATAGGTCTTATATATGATTTAAGATGTTTTTGTGAAATTTGGTGAAAAACGGACTTCGTTTGACGTGATTCAGACCTAAATTGAAAATTTTGATATTTTATTAAGTTTGAAAGAATTCATGGATTTTGAGGTTTAGTCCGATGTTTATGATGTTATTTTGGCGATTTGATTACGCGAATAAGTCTGTAGGATGTTTTTGAGGTTGTGTGTATATTTGGTTTGGAGCCCCTAGGGCTCGGGTGAGTTTTCGATAGGCCACGGGGTGCATTTTTTAAAATAAAAATTTGCTGGTATGAACAGACCTACATGCTTCGCACTGGCATGCAAATGCGAAGGCTGCCTCGCAAATGCGAACAGCCCACGTCTGCCCTTTCCTCGCAAATGCGAAACCTCCCATATTGGCCAGACCTCGCAAATGCGACACTGATCTCGCAAATGCGAAGGTCCGTAATTTTAGAAGCGTTCTCAAATGCGAACCAAGATTCGCAAGTCCAAATCTGCAGAGGTCGGGGTTTGCAATTGTGTACCCATGTTCGCATTTCCCATAACTGAGACCAGTATTTTTCACATCTTTTTCAAAATACAACTCTTTTGGGTGATTTTCCAAGAACAATACTTCTTCCAAATCGATTGTAAGTTAGTTGTTACTCATTTCTTTCAATCATTAACAACTTTTAACATGATTTCAACCAAAAATCAAAGATTTTCATGGGGGAAATTGTGTGTTTTGGGTAGAACCTAGGTATTTCAAAAACTGCGGATTTGGACCTCATTTTGAGTTCCGATTTCAAAACAAATTATATATTTGAGCTCGTGGGGGACTGGGTAATCGGGTTTTGGTTCGAACCTCGGGTTTTGACCATGTGGGCCGGGGGCAATTATTTACTTTTTGGGTAAAATTTTGAAAAACTCATTTTTCATGCATTGGGGTTGATTCATTTAGCGTTTATTGATGTAATTAAGTAATTTGTGATTAGATACGAGTGAATTAGCGATGGAATCAAAGGGTAAAGCTATAATTGAGACTTGAGTTGTGTTCAAGGCATCGAGGTAAGTGTTTGGTCTAACCTTAGCTTGAGGGATTAGGAGTTGAGTCCTATTTACTATGTGGTATTAGTCGTGTACGACGTATAGGCATGGTGCCGAGATTCAACTGTTTAATTGTCGTTCGCTTGCTGGAATTTAATTGTTTAATTATTGTTCCCTTGCCGGGATTTCTATATGTTCTTGTTTATTTCCCTTACCCTTGTTTGCAATTATTGTTTAGGTGAGGAAGAGTGTTAAAGCACGAAGGGTGATGCCTTGCATTGTTGATATTGTGAGGAAAGATTCTAAAGTACGAAGGGTGATGTCGTGCCGCACGATGTACCATTCCATGCCGATTCTATTCATTATGTGAGAAAACAGAGTAAAAGCATGAAGGGTGATACCGTGCAAATTTTATCATAAAATTGCTTTGGTGAGGAAAGAGAGTAAAAGCACGAAGGGTGATGCCGTGCACATTTTTTTTTATATCATTGCTTGGTGAGGACGAGAGTAAAAGCACGAAGGGTGATGTCCTGCACTTATTGATTTCTGATTCTTTATTGATGTCTGAGTTATGTTGCTTCCTTCATTACTTGATGACTTTTACTCGGAATTGTTATCTTCCCCACAATATGCTCCTCCTCCCATATTCATTGGTTATCTCTGTATCTATGTCCCACTGTGCATATATATAACTGCATAGGTTTATGTGGTAGTCTGGTCTAGCCTTGTCACTACTTCGCCGAGGTTAGGCTAGGCACTTACCGGCACATGGGGTTGGTTGTGCTGATACTACACTCTGCACTATGTGCAGACCCGGAGCAGCATTTGGTCATCAATAGTAGATCGGGAGCTATCTTTCAGTCTGAGACTCCGAGGTAGCCCTGCTGGCGTCTGCATGACCGGCGTCTCTTCTATCAATTTTTATGTTCTGTTGTCATTTGTACTTGAGACAAACTATGTTCTTTTCTTTCAAACACTTATTTGTAGTAATTCTAGACAGTCCGTAGATGTTGTGACACCAGGTTCTGGTTAGAGGCATATGTTGGTCTTTAGGATATTTTAGTTATATTTTATTTAAGACTTCAGCTAAATTTCATATTTCGTTGTTATTTAATTGTTTATTCCCTGTTAGTTTAATTGCTTAAAAAGGAATTAAAACAAAATGAGTTAATGATTTCTAAGATCGTTGCTTGCCTAGCTTCTACGAGTAGGCGCCATCACGACTCCCGAAGGTGGTAAATTTGAGTCGTGACAACTACATTCGTACGACCGATCTCTTTTCTGTATAACCAATAAAATTCTTCGCAAAAGCCTCGCCAACCACGCGACCACTAGCCTGCTCACAAGAAATAATCCACCAGTGGAAATCACTTCCCGACATCTCCCAACGCTGCTACACAGGTTACAATCACTACGACATCAATAACCCGTGCTGAGTCTGAGCTCACTCTCCAGCTGCAAAAGTCCATTCACCCCTCGTGGACATCAATTAAATGTGCGGCAACATTCTTCCAAATTCAAAGTTATGTTATATCTTTCTTCATTCAAGCAGTTCCTTCCCGTTATATCAAATCTCCTGCCGCATAATAACCCATACTTCAAATTAAATTTGTAGACCTCAATCACCAAATCACTAAAATTCCCAAGTCATCCCAGACTCTCCTAAGGCGCATTGTCATATTACCCCAATGCCCATATGCAACTCCGCCACTCTCCCACTTTGGCAAAACTTATCCCTTTAATCCACTACTCGACCCTTGGCCTCTTATACTCGGCCTTCTAGAAATTTACCCACCGCCTAACACTTCCCACATGTCTTTCCTCATCCTTTGCTGCTTAGTTGCTGCCTTAAATAAAATCTATCTTCGCGGCACTTGAACCCACTATTGCTGCTAACTTTACACCTTTCGAAAAATCATCTTTCACATACTGTCGACATTAGAAACACTGATTCAACCCTGAACTACCACACCCCGCGATATCTGACAGCCCTGTTTCCGATACTATTTCACAACAACTTGCCCCAAAGGCGAATCGTAGAAGATCGCAACACCGGCAAACTTAGTATGTTCAATTAGGACAACGACATCCCCTCATAGAAGAAATCTCCACCACGCTCTTACATACAAAGTGTCATTACTCTACCAGCCCACATCTAACCATTCTTAGTGTGATTACCTTTTCCCTGCCGGAAATAAAATACTGAATCTCTAAATTTTGCACTGAGTCATCCTCCCTTCAAGACATTCACTGCCCCGACACATAGGCAAATGTCCTACCATCATATCAATACTGTAGAACAATAGTTCATAAGCATCATGGAAACCTATGCCTAGCCTCAAAGCTCTCAGAAGTACCGCTACTGAGCTGAAACAATAGAATATCCTTCCACAAGGCGATGATAATAGGTCAGACAACTATACAGGGAGAAACACCCAGTAATGCATCGGTAGTACCATAACAATTATTCAATTCTCGATTTATAACAAGTGGTTCGCATCGCATAAGATTGAATAGGAAGAAATCAAAGGCGTAGCCTCCAGGGATCAAATTGCACAATGCAAAACCAAGAAGGGAAGTACTCCTAACAGTCCTGCAGACTCCCGAGGATAAGTACAGACGTCTCTGTACCAATCCGCGAGATTCTACTATACTTGCTCACGACTCGTGAGACCCTAGGAACCTAGTGCTCTGATACCATGTTGTTACGACCCAAAATCCACTAGGGGTCGTGGTGGCACTGGACACCGCTGTCAGGCAAGCCAACTAAAATACTTAATTAAATTCCAATTTTAACAATTTTTGAAAACCAAGATTTTCCTTCAGTTTTACTGGTAAAAGTGTGCAATATAAATAAAAGAGTTTTTGGAAGTAAATACAAGATACACAATTAATCATCCTAGAACACGGTGTCACAAGTGCATGGGCAATTTCTAAGAAGTAATATAATACAACAACCGTCCGGAATACAATACTGGACAGAAAACAAATACAGATAATTGAAAGAGACTCTGGTGGCTGCGGGTCGCCTCGAGAAGTGCAGCTCACCTAAGTCTCGGTATCAACCATGTTGCTACTCCCAGTAGGCAACGAGAGTTACATATACCTATGCAACAAAAATGCACAGAAGTGTAGTATGAGTACGAAAACAACGTGTACTCAATGAGTATCTCGTCTAATCTCGAAGAAGTAGAGACGAGATGGTCGACTTCAACGCTTACTAGTGGTTCAATAATGATATATCAATAATATGTTAAATCGTGAATTTTTATAAACATGATATAATTCTACATGTTGAAGCAAGTGAACAACTCTTCCTTTTATAGGAAATTTCCAAATTCTTTTTCATCATTTATATAATTATTCTCAAGCCGGGAAGAGGCTATAACAACTTCAATAAGTTTCTGTGCAAGCAATACAAGCATGCGCAAATCATGCCGAGGCGTACGACCAGTTCCAACAGAAAATAAATTATGCACTGCTGATGGTCGAACGGCGTGAACCATAGATGCATCTATTTAATCTGCCAAGGCGTTCGGTCCATTCCAAGTACGGACCTTGCCAATCGGGAGAGAACTTCCCTTTGGCTTTATCTTGATGTGGAAATATTTTCTTCAATACCAGCTGTCCCGGTGTAAACTTCCTTGGTTTAACTCTTTTGTTGAAAGCTCTGGACATTCTATTCTGATATAACTGACCGTGGCAAACTGCATTCATTCTCTTTCC
>MU748044.1:150014-163619 GCA_026770625.1 Nicotiana glauca | reverse complement strand
AAAGTTCCGACCATAACTTATGGGGGCCAAGGTAATTATCCATACCGATCATGCCGCCCTTAGGTACTTGATGACCAAGAAAGATTCAAAGGCGAGGTTGATGAGAGGGGTGCTACTTCTTCAGGAATTTGATCTAGAAATTGTGGACCGAAAAGGAAGTGAAAATCAAGTGGCCGACCACTTGTCCCGCTTGGAGGAAGAAGGGAGGCCTTCCGACGACCTTGAGATAAATGATGCTTTCCCGGATGAACAACTCCTTGCGGTTTCTATGCATAATATGCCGTGGTTTGCCGATATGGCCAATTATATTGTGACCGGTATAGTCCCGTATGAGCTCTCTTCTAATCAAAGGAAAAGCTCAAGCGGGATAGCTTGGATTACTATTGGGATGAGCCCTACTTGTTTAAAATTTGCACCGATGGTGTGATTCGCCGATGTGTCCCGGAAGAAGAACAATTGAGTATTTTGGAGGCTTGTCATTCCTCTCCTTATGGTGGTCATTATGGTGGGGTGAGGACGACATCTAAAGTGTTGAGTTGTGGTTTATATTGGCCTTCTTTATTCAAGGATGCCGGTGACTTTGTGAAAAGATGTGATGAATGCCAACGTGCCGGAGGGATTTCGAAGAAAGATGAGATGCCCCTTAACACAATTCTAGAGGTTGACATTTTTGATGTTTGGGGGATAGACTTTATGGGACCATTCGTAAGTTCTTGTGGCAACACCTACATCTTGGTAGCGGTTGATTATGTGTCGAAATGGGTTGAGGCCATAGCTTTGCCAAATAATGAAGCTCGAAGTGTGGTGGCGTTCTTGAAAAAGAGTATCTTCACGAGATTTGGTACTCCACGTGCCATCATCAGTGACGGGGGTTCTCATTTTTGCAACCGGGCTTTTGACTCTTTGCTAGCCAAGTATGGGGTAACTCACAAGGTGACCACTCCTTATCATCCTCAAGCGAGTGGCCAAGTTGAGGTTTCTAACCGAGAGATCAAGAGTATTTTGTCCAAGACTGTCAATGCAAATAGGACCGACTGGTCGAAGAAATTGGACGATGCTCTTTGGGCTTATCGTACAGCTTTCAAGACCCCGATTGGTATGTCACCGTACCGGTTGGTGTTTGGGAAGGCTTGTCATCTTCCGATGGAATTGGAGCATAAGGCCATGTGGGCCTTGTAAAAGTTGAACTTAGAGTGGGACATAACTGCTAATCTCCGGGTTGAACAATTGAATGAACTTGATGACTTTCAGTTTCATGCTTACTCCAGCTCGTCCTTGTACAAGGATAAGATGAAGTACCTTCGTGACAAGTATACTCGAGGGAAAGAATTCAAGGTTGGCGATATGGTTCTCCTCTTCAACTCCCGGTTAAGGTTGTTTCCGGGAAAACTAAAGTCAAAGTGGAACGGTCCATTTGAGGTGGTTGGTGTTACTCCATTTGGTGCTATTAATCTCAAGAACAAAAATGGTGAAGTTTTCCGAGTCAATGGGCATCATGTCAAGCATTACTTGGGCAAGATTGGTGACAACCACGTGGTGGCGCTTATTCATTTGAAATGACTGTGATGGTAACATGAGTCATGCCGCGACGTTAAATCATGCGCTTCTTGGGAGGCAACCCATGTCTTTTTCTTTCTTCTTGATTTTTGTTGTAGAATAGTTTTGAGCTAATGGTGTGTGAGATGTTGCAGGTATTGTGTTGAATCAATGAAAAGCAACTATGCACAAAGTTACCCAGTTTCTGAAGTTGGCTAGTGTGGCCGCACCCTTACTCATGCGGTCCGCACCAGCCAAGGCAAACCTTGCCAAGTCTCTGAAGTTGTTTAGTGCGGCCGCATCCCAAGATTGTGCGGTCTGCGTTGTACCGCGCGGCCGCGTTCACATTGGTGTGCCCACATCATAATTGTTAACCTAAGTCCTATGAGGTAAGTCCAGCGCGGTACGCGGTCATGTTTACGCGCCCGTGCTGGAAGGTAAGTTGGGGGCCCACGTCTTTTTTTCCATAAATAAACCCCCAGGGCTTCATTGTAAACTTTTTGCCAACCCGACCTCTGAACCCTAATTTTGCACTGTTCATCTTGAGACTCTCATTTGCATCATCAAGAGCATTTCTTCACTTCCCTGGTAACATATTTCTCACATTAGTTTTTAATTAGTATTAACTTCTTCATATTTTTCATATTTCTCATCTTAGTGATAACTTCTTCATTTCTTTACTTTTGTTCTTCATTATTCATGTTTAGGATAGTTTAGGTTGTTCTTTGATATGATGGGCATGTTATAAATGAATAGGAACAAGATTTGGCCTATTTTTGTAAACCCTAGTTGTCCCAGTAATAATAGCTAGACACGGCCGCATGACTTGTTTGTGCGGCCCGCGCCACTGAGATTCAGAATGGTCTCCATTGGAATGATAGCCCAGTGCAGCCGCATGCCAAGTTTGCGCAGTCCACGCCAGTGAAGTTCAGAAAGTCCCAAAACCCAGTGCGGCCGCATTACAAGTTTGTGCGGTCCGCGCTGTTCCCGCGCTGCTGCATGACCTGTTGGCGCAGCCCGCATGGGACATGATCAGAGAGTTAGAGCTCTTCATTATTGCCCTGTGCAGCCGCATGCCCTGTTGGCACGGTCCGTATGGGTCTTGTATGACTACATTACATGCAACACTGCTTCTTGATATTCTACTTTATTCTGCATGAGATAACACTGTACAGGCCTATACTAACAATGTTAGAATCGTTTGTGTGCAGAAAATGGTGAAACAAAGAGGACGGGGAGCCAAACAACCCGGTCGAGGTGAACCCTCCCGGGGAGGGAAAGCTAAACTAAAGAAACACTCCCCAACACAAGTTAAAGACAAGGAAACAAGTACTGACTGATGAGGAGCAATCGGGGAGTGAGTAACTTCCCTCTCAGGAACTATCAGCTGAGTCGGGGCAAGCCCCCTCAATCCCAGCCCAAGATCCACAAGCTATACAATCTGAGCCGTCTGATGGCTCAACAGCGGGCAGCGGCAAATACTCCACATCCCCACAGCTTCAGAATCTGGGGAGAGTGCTGACAGTAATGAGGAGGTCCCGGTTAGTGGGGTACCCGAGGTTGGTGGTGTTGAACGAACGAGGAAGGCTGAAGTGTGGGAAGACCGTTTTGTGAGTCAAGTGTCATTTCACAAATTTCGGGAAATGTGGGCCAAAAGACATCTCATCCCCGAGAGGTGTATCATAACCAAGGACCTATAGCCACTCCTACCCAAAGTCCAAGAGCAATTTCAAACGAGAAGTGGGTGGGACCATTTCAGTGACGGGTTGGCAGATGCAAACAAGCACATGGTCAAAGAGTTCTACACAAATGTTGTCTACACCAAAAAGAACTCCATTGTGGCCAAAGTGAGAAACAAGGATGTGGTATTTTCGGGAAAAGCATTCAACGACTATTTGGGTTTCAAGGACGAAGACGAGAGCCAATACTTGGAGAGGTTGGCACTGAAAGAGGAGGTTTGCCCATGGTTAGCTGGGTTCTTAGCGCATCCAGGTGTTGTTCCGAATTGGATACAGGCAGGAGTGAAAATCCTTAGGAAGAATATGAATTTCGAGGTGAGAGGGTGGCTGACCTTTGTGTGAAATAGGTTGGATCCCACTTCTCATGACCAGTCCATCCCCCTTCCCCGAGTTANATCACTGCTATGGGGATTGACAGCTCGTGGAACTATCCTTACCCAAACACTCTGACCTTGTATTTTTCGGACTTGAAGGTGAAGAAAATGCATTATGATGTGAAAGTGTGCCCAATAGCTTCCTTCTCCTGGTTCAGTATTCAGGGTCCAGATAACCCGAAGGGGGGCAAGAAAAGCAAGTCATCCACCTCTGCCCCGACTGGCCAGTCTGAGGAGTCGGTTGAGGTTGAGCCTTCTACAGTGTTTCCCTCCACTCCAGCTATATCTGTCCCAGTTGATAGGCCCTCCTCTTTTGTAGGCCCTAGTTCTTCAGCTGCCCCTACAGTCCCTATTTCCCGGACGAACCCATTGACAGCCCAGCAGCTATCTATGACATTGGCCAGTTTGAACAACTGGATGTCCGTAGCGACATCCAAGTTGTCCACATTAGCTACTTCAGTCGAGGCCCAGTTTACACCGGCCCCTGTCCAGGTTCCTTCGTCTATTGAGGAAACACTGCAGACACTCCTAGCCAACCAGAAGAAGATAATTGAGACTCAGACTGCCTTGACTGAGGCAATTGGGGCTCACAGCACAGCTTTGGAAAAGTTGGCCCCGGAGCACAAGAAAATGAGGAAGTCCAGGGCATCAAAGGAGTTGGTAAAGGTACTACGAGCAGATGTGGACAAGTTAATGGCGGATCAGATGCCGTTAGACATGTTATTCGGGGACCCAACCTTTCTAGCAGCAGTTCTAGTACCTGAGCCACAGCAGGAGCGGGCACCCAAACCGCTGAGGAAGAAGAGGAAGTTTCCCAGCACTGAGGGAGTCGTGATTGAGTTAGATGAGCTTTAGGGTACTCCCTCCGGTAATGTGCCAGATGTTCCACCAGTCCAGCAGCAGGATCCTATACCAGCTTTAGAGCAGCAGGCCGGAGACTAGTCTGAAGTCCTGGCTACTACAAAGGAGCAGGGGATGACCGGAGACCCCATGCAGACAGATCAGGCTTGAGGAGCCACTCTATATCCTTTATCTCTATTTTTGAGCTTATTTTGGTAGTTGGAATTGGGGACAATGCCAGCTTTTATTCGTGGGGGTGCGCCTTACCATTTTGATTCTGATACACTGGATGACCGTATATATTTATTTCATTTCTAGTCTATGTTTTGGATTATTTTAGATTCTTAAATAGTTGGCCTGTATATAACCTTTGACTCTGGCTACTTTTAGACTCTTATGTATATATTCATCCCGTTGTATATTCTACTCCCCATTGTACATATTCATTTGATTTTTCTATTTTTGTTCAAATTTTTTGTTTTTAGCTTAGTAGTGAGGCTCGTAGCCTTTTGTTTTGGTTTTGGTGTTTTCAATAAGCCCTTGGTTTTCTTAAGCCACAGTTCTTTCCAAGGGTAGAGTGTTGTGCAAACCGTGTGGCTCTTCCCAATGATAGATGGCGTGACAACCTTCTTAAGGGTTTGAGTCCGTTTTTGATTTTTCTTCTTTTAATTTTTAATATTTCGTAGTTAAGGGGACCTCAGGCAAGCTTCACTTGGTCCTAATACATTTGCCTTTGATCCCATGGTCAAATATATAATGTTGTGTTTATGATTGTGAAAAATGGTGGCCTTGAGACTCTTGCGTTGACCAAACAATCATCATATGGTCGTGTGGGGCCATTGTGCGCTTGAATCATACCTAAGGTCATTGTGGGCCCTCAACTCGATGTCTTTAGCAATCCTTGAGTATGTGTGGTAAGAATTCGAATTGTGAGTCTAAGTCCCGAGCCGATGGTCTAGAACTTGCCCGAATGTTTGTTGAGGCAAAATCCTAGGTAAAATTTGGCTTGAGAAGTGATTGTAGGCCCTCCTTGATCCGAGATGCTAAGATTGAACAATTCCATGACCTACCAATGAAATGATCCCTAGCTAACCCCTTTGATCCTTAAACCTTTTTCTTTCAAGAACAAAAGCTACAAGCCTATACCCGTTCTTAATGATACCCTCTCTTGGCACCCAAATCTTCCCGTGAGTAGATGGCAAATGTCTAAGTTTGGGGGAGGGAGACAAGATAGAAAACAATATGGTAAAAGGTACAAAAGTAAAAGAAAAGGAAGGCAATGAAAAATGAAGAAAAGACATGACAAAAAGAAAGACCAAAAATTTGAATAAGGTCAAAAGGGGGATTCAAAGAAAACAAAAGTGAAAAAGGTTGTAAAAAAAGTAGAAAAAAGAGGAATGTGTTGAATTGCATAAGAAAGATTGGCAGTGTGCCTCTCTAACCCCTTGAAAAGGAAGTGAATACTCAAATGAGTCAAGAAAGTGTGCCAAAACGAATCAAATGAAGTGCTTGAGGGAAGATTGAACCCACTTGAACAAATCATATCCTACCCTCACCCAAAAGCCTTTACAACGACTCCACAAAAGGTCCTATATGATCTTGAGTTGAACGGAACCTACATTAGTGGATACTTACATAAGGGGCAAGCATATGGTACCTAGAGCCGGACTTATGACCTTCTTTGTGAGAGAAATGAGCAAAAATTCCATCAACCTCGGTTTGTGTGTCATTACTCTAAAAGGTGAGGTTTGCTTAGGGAGAGTTGAGGATGTGTGAGTTTGGGTTCCACAATGACCAAGGTATTTGAGAAAAGCTCCTTGATGAAATGAATCAACCCTTGATGCTCTTGTGTCACATTTGATCCATAGCTCTTAAAAACTTAAAATGTGTTAATGATTCTTTCGTATTGAGGGCAATTGTTAGTCCCAATTGATGCGTGATGAGGTTACTTTAGGATAAGTTGGAATAGCTTGGATGTTTCCCTTTGAGGGATGGGTTTTATTTTATTTGCTTGAGGACAAGCAAAGGTTTGAACTTGGGGGAGTTGATAACTGTGATTTTAACACGTTTTATGCCCATACTTGCCTATGCTTTATGTATGAATTGCCATAAAATAGACCCAGAATGCTTATAAGTTGTGCTTGATTGCAGGTTTGAGCAACAAGATGACAAACATAAAAAATCGGCTCTAAACGGAGTGAAACCTGCTCAAGTGTCAAAGAACATTAAAGTAAGGACATTCAGAACTTGGTGCGGACTGCACCATCATGACATGCGGTCACACCAAAGAGATTCAGAAAGCTGCCTTTTATCAATCACAAGCGGCGCGGCAATGGTCAAGCTCACACGGTCCGTGCCCAATCAATGCGGCCGCACTACTAGCTCACGCGGACCGCACCACAAGAGTTCAGAGATCATCACAAGTCATTCATGCGGCTGCACTACAAGTTCATGCGGTCTCCGCCAGTCATCATGCGGCCGCATTCCATCATTGTGTGGTCCGCATCAACGTCTCCAAAGAGCAAATTTCAGAAGTCAAGCAACCCAGTGCGGCCGTGTGCCAACGTTGTGCGGTCCGCACTCACCCCGCAGGGGCATTTTTGTCCAATTTTTATAGCCCACTATAAATAGAACATTTGCCATTTTTAGGTTAAGTTTTTACGATACGGAATAGTGGTTGCACTGGTCGCGGCAAACTCAACCTTACATAATGGTAGGAAGAGCGGGCGTTAAAACTTTTACCTGAATAGTGGTATCGGGGTCGATCTTCCACAGGGGACTTGGAATGGAGTTGCGTATTTGTATAGACTAAGAATGCGTTTGTGCTTCTAATTGCACTTCTAACATTTTTGGGTTTTCTTTTGATTATCTACTACAATTTATCAACTACAAGTTTAAAGCTAAGTTATGCTAAGATATTGATTCTAAGTTGTATGCAATATAGAGAAAGGCACTAGGGTCGTGGCATGTACCTAGGTGGTCAACTAACGGGTAGAGATTCCTAATACAAGAATGATGATTATGGGGCTTATGCTATAACCGTTGCACGATTGCACTCACTCTCACACCTCTCGGTAGAGAGAGTGATTTTGCCCAATTGACTCTCTCGAGACCAATTGGGTAGACCAATTTGCCCAAGCAACTTATGGTTCAAGTTGGGTAATTACTCTCTCGAGGTTTAACCCGTTAATTGGGACTACCATTCTCATGGGTCCATCCCAATTCCTTGTTGGAATTAATCTTGGGGCCATAGACTCTCTTTCTCAAGAAGAGTCAAAACCCACTAAGCTAGACTTAGTGTTTGCAACCACCAAATCTTAATGAAAACATAAGATTAACCCAAATAACAAATACCCAACATAAATCATGCACTAAACAATCACAACCATTAATTACCCACACTAGGATTGAGCCACAACCCTAGCTAATGGGTTTAGCTAGCCATAATTAAAGAAGAAATAGAAGAAGAAACAACCATATTAATTAATTGCTAATGTAAAACTACAATAATCTATGATGAAATAAAGCTAAAATGCCCAAATTAGGCTAAAACATATGTCTCACGAGTTCAACCACTGTTCCGTATCGTAAAAACTAAACCTAAAAATGGCAAATGTTCTATTATAGTGGGCTGGAAAAACTGGAAAAAAATTGCCCCTGCGGGGTCAGTACGGACTGTACAACATTGGCACGCGGCCACACTGGGTTGCTTGACTTCTGAAACTTGCTCTCTGGAGATGTTGATGCGGACCGCACAATGACGGAATGCGGCCGCGTGATGACTGGCGCGGTCCGTATGAACTTGTAGTGCGGCCGCATGGATGACTTGTGATGATCTCTGAACTCTTGTGGTGCGGTCCGCGTGAGCCAGTAGTGCGGCCGTATTGATTGGGTGCGGACCGCGTGAGCTTGATCGCGGTTGCGCCGTTTGTGATTGATAAAAGACAGCTTTCTGAATCTCTTTGGTGCGACCGCATGTCATGATGGTACGGTCCGCACCAAGTTATGAATGTCCTTACTTTAATGCTCTTTGACGTTTGAGCAGGTTTCACTCCGTTTAGAGCCGATTTTTGACGTTTGTCATCTTGTCACTCAAACCTGCAATCAAGCGCAACTTGTAAGCATTCTGGGTCTGTTTTATGGCAATTTATACATAAAGCATAGGCAAGTATGGGCATAAAACGTGTTAAAATAAGAGTAATTAACTCCCCCAAACTCAAACCTTTGCTTGTCCTCAAGCAAATAAAATAAGACCCACCCCTCAAAGGGAAACATCCAAGCGATTCCAGCTTATCCTAAAGTAACCTCATCACACATCAATTGGGACTAACAATTGCCCTCAATACGAATGCATCATTAACACATTTTAAGCTTTTAAGAGCTATGGATCAAATGTGACACAAGAGCATCAAGGGTTGACTCATTTCATCAAGGAGCTTTTCTCAAATACCTTTGCATTGTGGAACCCAAACTCACACATCCTCAACTCTCCCTAAGCAAACCTTACCTTTTAGAGTAATGACACACAAACTGAGTCTGATGGAATTTTCGCTCATTTCTCTCACAAAGAAGGTCATAAGTCCGGCTCTAGGTACCATATGCTTGCCCCTTATATAAGTATCCACTAATGTAGGTTCCGTTCAACTCAAGATCATATAGGACTTTTTGTGGAGTCGTTGTAAAGGCTTTTGGGTGAAGGTAGGATATGATTTGTTCTAGTGGGTTCAATCTTCCCTCAAGCACTTCATTTGATTCGTTTTGGCACACTTTCTTGACTCATTTGAGTATTCACTTCCTTTTCAAGGGGTTAGAGAGGCACACTGCCAATCTTTCTTATGTAATTCAACACATTTCTCCTTTTTCTACTTTTGTTTACAACCTTTTTCACTTTTGTTTTCTTTGAATCACCTTTTTGACCTTATTCAAATTTTTGGTCTTTCTTTTTGTCATGTATTTTCTTCCTTTTTCATTGCCTTCCTTTTCTTTTGCTTTTGTACCTTTTACCATATTGTTTTCTATCTTGTCTCCCTCCCCCGAACTTAGACATTTGCCATTTACTCACGGGAAGATTTGGGTGCAGATTTGGGTGCCAAGAGAGGGTATCATTAAGAATGGGTATAGGCTTGTAGCTTTTGTTTTTGAAAGAAGAAGGTTTAAGGCTCAAAGGGGTTAGCTTGGGATCATTTCATTGGTAGGTCATGGAATTGTTCAATCTTAGCATTTCGAATCAAAGAGGGCCTACAATCACTTCTCAAGACAAATTTTACCCAGGATTTCGCCTCAACAAACATTCGGGGCAAGTTCTAGACCATCGGCTCGGGACTTAGACTCACAATTCGAATTATCACCACACATACTCAAGGATTGCAAAAGATATCAAGTCGAGGGCCCACAACGACCTTAGTTACGATTCAAGCGCACAATGGCCCCACACGACCATATGATGATTGTTTGGTCAACACAAGAGTCTCAAGACCACCATTTTTCACCATCCTAAACACAACATTATGTCTTTGACCATGGGATCAAAGGCAAATGTGTTAGGCCCAAGTGAAGCTTGCCTGAGGTCCCCTTAACTACGAAATATTGAAAATCAAAAGAAGAAAAATAAAAATCGGACTCAAACCCTTAAGAAGGTTGTCACGCAATCTATCATTGGGAAGAGACACCCCGTTCGCACAACACTCTACCCTTGGAAAGAACCGTGTCATTAAGAAAACCAAGGGCTTATTAAAAATACCAAAACCAAAACAAAAGGCTACGAGCCTCACTACTAAGCTAAAAATAAAAAATTTGAACGAAAATAGAAAAATCAAATGAATATGTACAATGGGGAGTAGAATATACAACGGGATGAATATATACATAAGAGTCTAAAAGTAGCCAGAGTCAAAGGTTATATACATGCCAACTATTTAAGAATCTAAAACAATCCAAAACATAGACTAGAAATGAAATAAATATATACGGTCATCCAGTGTATCAGAATCAAAATGGTAGGGCGCACCCCCACGAATAAAAGCTAGCATTGTCCCCAATTCCAACTACCAAAATAAGCTCAAAAATAGAGATAAAGGATATAGAGTGGCTCCTCAAGCCTGATCTGTCTGCATGGGGTCTCCGATCGTCCCCTGCTCCTCTGTAGTAGCCAGGACTTCAGACTGGTCTCCGGCCTGCTACTCTGAAGCTAGTATAGGATCCTTCTGTTGGACCGGTGGAACATCTAGCACATTACCGGAGGGAGTACCCTAAAGCTCAGCCAACTCAATCACGACTCCCTCAGTGCTGGGCAACTTCCTCTTCTTCCTCAGCGGTTTTGGTGCCTGCTCCTGCTGTGGCTCAGGTACTGGAACTGCTGCTGGAAGGGTTGGGTCCCCGAATAACATGTATAACGGTATCTGATCCGCCATTAACTTGTCCACATCTGCTCGTAGTACCTTTACCGACTCCTTTTATGTCCTGGACTTCCTCATTTTCTTGTGCTCCCGGGCCAACTTTTACAAAGCTGTGCTGTGAGCCCCAATTGCCTCAGTCAAGGCAGTCTGAGTCTCAATTATCTTCTTCTTGTTGGCTAGGAGTGTCTGCAGTGTTTCCTCAATAGACGGAGGAACCTGGATAGGGGCCGGTAGACTGGGCCTCGACTAAAGTAGCTAATGTGGACAGCTTGGATGTCGCTACGGACATCCAGTTGTTCAAACTTGCCAATGTCATAGATAGCTACTGGGCTATCAATGGGTTCGTCCAGGAAACAGGGACTGTAGGGGCAGCTGAAGAACTAGGGCATGCAGAAGAGGAGGGTCTATCAACTTGGACAGATATAGCTGGATTGGAGGGAAACACTATAGAAGGCTCAACCTCAACCGGTTCCTCAGACTGGCCAGTCGGGGCAGAGGTGGATGACTTGCTTTTCTTACCCCCCTTCGGTTTATCTGGACCCCGAATACTGAACCAGGAGAAAGAAGCTATTGGGCGTACTTTCACATCATAATGCATTTTCTTCACCTTCAAGTCCGAAAAATACAAGGTCAGAGTGTTTGGGTAAGGATAGTTCCACGAGCTGTCAATCCCCATAGCAGTGATTTCCATGTACATAACATTCCCCACATTGATAGGGAATCCCGCCATAATGGAAGCAATGAGCACAGCGCGGGGAAGGGGGACGGACTGGTCATGAGAAGTGGTATCCAACCTATTGCACACAAAGGTGAGCCACCCTCTCGCCTCGAAATTCATATTCTTCCTAAGGATTTTCACTCCTGCCTATATCCAATCCGGAACAACACCTGGATGCGCTAAGAACCCATCTAACCATAGGTGAACCTCCTCTTTCAGTGCCAACTTCTCCAAGTATTGGCTCTCGTCTTCGTCCTTGAAACCCAAATAGTCGTTGAATGTTTTTCCCGAAAATACCACATCCTTGTTTCTCACTTTGGTCACAATAGAGTTCTTTTTGGTGTAGGCAACATTTATGTAGAACTCCTTGACCATGTGCTCGTTTGCACCTACCAACCCGTCACTGAAATGGTCCCACTCGCTTCTCATTTGAAATTGCTCATGGACTTTGGGTAGGAGTGGCAGTAGGTCCTTGGTTATGATATACCTCTCGGGGATGAGATGTCTTTTGGCCCACATTTCCCAGAATTTGTGGAATGCCACTTGACTAACAAAACGGTCTTCCCACACTTCAGCCTTCCTCGTTCGTTCAACACCACCAACCTCGGGTACCCCACTAACCGGGACCTCCTCATCACTGTCAGAACTCTCCCCAGATTCTGAAGCTGTGGGGATGTGGAGTATTTGCCACTGCTCGCTGCTGAGCCATCAGACGACTCAGATTGTATAGCTTGTTGATCTTTGGCTGGGATTGAGGGGGCTTGCCCTGACTCTGCTGATAGTTCCTGAGAGGGAAGGTACTCACTCCCCGACTGCTCCTTATCAGTCATTACTTGTTTCCTTGTCTTTAAATTGGGTTGGGGAGTGAGTTTCTTTAGTTTAGCTTTCCCTCCCCGGGAGGGTTCACCTCGACCGGGTTGTTTGGCTCCTCGTCCTATTTGTTTCTCCATTTTCTGCACACAAACGATTCTAACATTGTTAGTATAGGCCAGTACAGTGTTATCTCATGCAGAATAAAGTAGAACATCAAGAAGCAGTGTTGCATTTAATGTAGTCATACAAGACCCATGCGGACCGTGCCAACCGGGCATGCGACCGCACATGGCAATAATGAACAGATCCAACTCTCTGATCATGTCCCATATGGGCCGCGCCAACAGGTCATGCAGCCGCGCGAGAATAGCATGGACCGCACAAACTTGTAATGCGGCCGCACTGGGTTTTTGGACTTTCTGAACTTCATTGGCGCGGACCGCTCAAACTTGGCATGCGGCCGTGCTGGGCTATCATTCCAATGGAGACCATTCTGAATATCACTGGCGCGGGCCGCACAAATAAGTCATGCGGCCGCGCTGGGCTATTATTACTGGGACAACTAGGGTTTACAAAAATAGGCCAAATCTTGTCCGTATTCGTTTATAACATGCCCATCATATCAAAGAACAACAAGAACAACCTAAACTGTCTTAAACATGAATAATGAAGAACAAAAATAAAGAAATGAAGAAGTTATCACTAAGATGAGAAATATGAAAAATATGAAGAAGTTAACACTAATTAAAAACTAATGTGAGAAATATGTTACGAGGGAAGTGAAGAAATGCTCTTGATGATGCAAATGAGAGTCTCAAGATGAACAGTGCAAAATTAGGGCTCAGAGGTCGGGTTGGCGAAAAGTTTACAATGAAGCCCTGGGGGTTTATTTATAGAAAAAAAGACGTGGGCCCCTAACTTACCTTCCAGCACGACATATGTTTTAGCCTAATTTGGGCATTTTAGCTTTATTTCATCATAGATTATTGTAGTTTTTCATTAGTAATATGGTTGTTTCTTCTTCTATTTCTTCTTTAATTGTGGCTAGCTAAACCCATTAGCTAGGGTTGTGGCTCAACCCTAGTGTGGGTAATTAATGGTTGTGATTGTTTAGTGCATGAATGATGTTGGGTATTTGTTATTTGGGTTAATCTTATGTTTTCATTAAGATTTAGTGGTTGCACACACTA
>MU748044.1:97096-149825 GCA_026770625.1 Nicotiana glauca | reverse complement strand
TTGCATTAGGAATCTCTACCCGTTAGTTGACCACCTAGGTACATGCCACGACCCTAGTGCCTTTCTCTATATTGCATACAACTTAGAATCAATATCTTAGCATAACTTAGCTTTAAACTTGTAGTTGATAAATTGTAGTAGATAATCAAAAGAAAACCCAAAAATGTTAGAAGTGCGGTTAGAAGCACAAACGCATTCTGAGTCTATACAAATACGCAACTCCATTCCAAGCTCCCTGTGGAAGATCGACCCCGATACCACTATTCGGATAAAAGTTTTAGCGTCCGCTCTTCCTATCGTTGTGTAAGGTTGAGTTTGCCACGACTACTTCTCACTCTCCCAAAGGAGAGTGAAATACACTCACTCTGCCATGTCAGCGTTAAGGGTGCAAATAATTCCATTTAAAATAATTTTAAGGGAGTAATAGGATTCTCACAAAGAAAAAGTGTGTAGTTGGAAATCCCGGTATAGGTCAGGGGGTACTTATGCATTTTTTCACTGGTAGTACTTGACAGAAATTACCTCCTAAACCATTAATTTTCACCAAACGGTGAATTAATATCCAATATATCTCTAGAACTCTGTACAACTATTTTGATTGTTTGACACTTAGCCATAAACGCTCCATTCCATCTTATCAATTTTGCTTTCCTTATTAGCACTATTGCGTTGCTTTGATATATTTGTGAAGGTCATTTCAGTTGTTTGATGAGGTATATCAAATCTAAAGTGAGTGATCTGATAATAAAATTGTTGCTGGTAGAGGACTTGTTATTATTGCTAGCATTATCATGCCTCTTGATCTGACATTTACAAGTAATGCATAACATAAAAATACTATTTCGATTCCGCCGGAGGCATCTACAAAAGATGATCCCGCTATACTAGAGTCGATTCTTTATAATATAGTCTTGAAAGTTTGTTTTTGTTCAGGATTTAGGTTTGGTTGTGCTTTCTCAGACACTTGTATGACATTTTGAATCTTCATACTATATTAACCTTTTTGATACTTTGTGTTTAATTTTTTTTTTATCTCTAACGCTCTTTTTATGAAATAAATTTACGTACCCTAAGAGGTTGTTTGGTACAATGGTAGGATATCCCACCTTCTATATAGGATAACTAATCTCACCATTTTAGTGTAAAAATTATCCCGGTATTATCTAATAACCCAAACCAAACATGGGATGAAGCTAATTCCAAACTTTATCCCGGCTATTATCCTTATCCATGTACCAAACGACCCCTAAATTTTATTTTAACTTGAAAAATTATTTTACTCATATGATGATAAAAAATAATTGAATTGGATTCTCTTGCTAAATAATTAATGAAAGATGTAATTATTTGGTCTTAAATAAGAAATAATTTATTTTATGTTGATTCAGATCTTAATATTAGTTCATCTCTTGTTTTGAATGTTTAATCTTAGTTATAATTTTATTCACCATAAATTTTATTTTCAAAGAGTAAAAAGATCAATCTGACATTTAACTTTTACATCTTTACGTTTGCAGAATCATTAGTGGTATTGACCTTACCAACCATATTTCTTTCTCTTTCTCACATATTTATATTCTTAAATATTTTCGTTGTTGTTTAATAATCGGGTATATTTTTCAATATTACACGATTAAATTGATAATTTTTTATAAACACAACAAAAACAACAATGACCAGTGAAATCCCACTAGTGAGACATGGGGAGGGTAGTGTGTAAGCAAACCTTACCCCTACCCCGAAGGAGTAGAGAGACTATTTCTGAAAGACCATCAGCTCGAGAAGACAAAAAGACAAAAGGGGACAATATCAGTAACAACACAGAAATAATATGAAAAAGTAGGAACAACATGCAATAAAGAAGAAAAATACAAAGCAAAAGTAAAATAGTATACCTACCGGACTAGACTTACAAACTCATGACATAAGGCAAGACTCAACTACCTCCTATCCTACAACCCTAATACTCGACCTCCACGTGTTTCTATCAAGTGCCATGTCCTCGGAAATCTGAAGCCTCGCCATATCCTGCCTAATCACCTCCCCCTAATACTTCTTAGGCCGCCCTCTACCTCTCCTCATGCCCTCCACAACCAGCCGTTTACACCTCCTTACCGGAGCATCTGGGCTTCTCCTCTGAACATGCCCGAACCATCTGAGCCTCGTTTCCCGCATTTTGTCATCATTGGGAGCCACGCGCACCTTCTTCCGAATATCATCATTCCTAATCTTATCCATCATAGTATGCCTGCACATCCACCTCAACATCCTCATTTTTGCTACCTTCATCCTCTAGATATGTGATTTCTTAACTGGCCAACACTCAGCCTCATACATCATGGTCGGTCTAACCACCGCTTTGTAGAACTTACCTTTGAGTATCAGTGGCACTCTCTTGTCACATAATACTCCAGATGCTACACTTCATCCATCCTACCCCAATATGGTGTATTACATCCTCATCGATCTCCCCTCCCCCTGGATAACCGACCCAAGGTGCTTGAAGCTGCCTCTACTCGGGATGACCTGTAATTCAAGCCTCACATCCACGCCCACTTCCCCCTACTCAGCGCTGAACTTACACTCCAGGTATTCCGTCTTCGTCCTGCTAAGCTTGAAACCCTAAGATTCAAGAGACTGTCTCCAAACCTCCAGCCTCGTGTTAACACCGGCTCGCGACTCATCAATCAAAACTATGTCATCAATGAATAGCATGCACCATGGCACGTCCCATTGAATGCGGTGTGTTAACACATCCATCACCAGGGTGAATAAGAACGAACTGAGCGCAGAACCTTGGTGTAATCCCATAACAACCGGAAAAGCCTCAGAGTCACCTCCTATTGTCCTAACCCGAGTCTTTGCCCCATCATACATGTCCTTAATCGCCATAATATAGGGAACCGACATGCCTTTTGCCTCCAAGCATCTCCAGAGAACTTCTCTAGGAACCTTGTCATATGCTTTCTCTAGGTCAATAAACACCATGTGCATTTCTTTCTTCCTATCTCTGTAATCTTCAACCAACCTCCTAACAAGGTGTATAACTTCTATAGTAGAATGCCCCGGCATGAAATCAAAAGTAGGAAAATAATTAAATATATATTATCGCGGGGATATTTTTTTTCTCAATTTCAATGCTTTATGCATTTCATTTAACATTACTTTTGTTTTTTCTTGGTATTGAAAATTATAAAGTGATAATTATGGAATTGATTTTATTAATGTTAAAATCTTAAATATTAAAACACATTAACATAGAATGTCCTGTAGTAAAAAAAAAGGTTATTACAGTTATGTCCTTTCCCTATGAGTTCTTCTGTTTAATATTTTGAGCTATTTTGCTTTATCAATATTGTGTTCATATTTTTATAATAATATATGCTCTCCCTTTTTAAATGAATTTAAAAAATATAATACATTATTAAAGTAATATAGGAATAGCACATTAAGATATGTTTTTAAATTAAATTAGTAATATGAATTTTTAAAAAGTATATCCTAAAAGTAATAGGATTACATGACTAAAAATGTCTTTATCCCAAATATTGATACCCAATTTTTTCCTATATTTATTTATATGCATAAATACCTTCAAAATAGCATATATATATGCATATATAAACATGCACAAGGGATTTATAATAAATTTTTCCATAACTTTAAGGATTTAAATTGATTTATTTCCTTCCCTTTTATTCATAAAATCCCCAATAATTATCCCCAAAATTATTTTTGTGGTAATTTAGTCATTTAATTTCTATATTTTTTCCAAAATATAGTTAAAATATTTTTTATACATTTTTATAATTGCATTTGGTATTTTTTAAACTAAATTGCATATAATTGAAATATTAGCTCATTTAATGTATAACTACCTTTACATGCGTAAAATTGGTCTCATATTTTTAAAATGTTAAATACCTGTTTTAAATCATTTTAGTACACAAAATTATTTTTCAGAAATTATTTATTATTTATTATAAATTATAGAAAAAATTGGCTATTTAAAATATAGCCAGATTTGAATTTCAATTGTGGCCTAAATTGAACCCAACCCCAGCCTAATTTCATATTAAACTACCCGACCCAAACCCTGAACCTGCCTACCCGAACCAGCACCAATTAAATCCTGGCCGTTGATCTCCCAGATCAACGACCGGTATTAATCCCTTCCTTTTTAATTCCAACGACCCCCTAACCCTATCTTATTTCCAAATTCCGCCGCCTCTGTATTCTCTCATCTCTCAACCACTCAACCTAACCCTAGCTCCCCTCAACCGCCGATTCCATTCTCCGGTCTTCTCCGGTGATCTTCCTTCAACTCCTAAGCCTCCAATGGCTCCTCTATTGCCATGCTCACATTCTTTAAGGCCTTCAAGGGCCCTGGCCACGCCGACTTGTATCTAGGGTTTGCTATTTGGCTGTTCTTGGCTACTCTGGTGTGATTTCGAGCAAAATCACCTATATTTGTTATGAGCTTTGGGTTTCTAAACAGGTTCTTTCATCTCTACATGGGTTTCTTTTGAACCCCTAATTTTTGCTTACATCTCCTAGATCTATACGATTTTCAAACTATTTGAGTCTTTTCCTTTGATGTTTTACACTGTTCTTGAATTTCTTTCACAAAAATCATCGATTTCAAGTTGTTTTCACCTTCTTCTAAAATTAGGATTTTCGGAACTTCTTCTAAAACCTTGTTTAAACTGTTCTTTATGTTTAAACTTCTATCTCCTGCATTTTTCGACTGATTCTATAATTTACTACTTTTTGAACTCGCCTATGTTAAAAGCCCTAATTTTTCATATTGTCTTTGTTTGGTTCTGTGTGTTAGCATGACTACTCGATTTTTGTTTAAGTTTCTGTGGTTACCTTGCCTCGAATATGTTCTTACTGAGTTCTTAGCCTAACTTATACCACCTCTATGTGATTATGTTCATCTTGATTATTCAAGACTTACCTCTTTCTATCGATACTGTTTAACTTGCATGTTTGCTATGTTTGGTTGCTCTTACTCTATTTATATACTGAGCACTGAATCATGACTTCCTCTTGATTGATTCTGGATTCCTTATTTTATGGTTTGATTGAAAGATCTTCCTTTAAACCCTAAATTTCTACCTCGTCTGTTCAAATTAACTGATTCACCTACCTTGTTTGTTGTGGTACTTTATTCTTACTGAACTATTTTTTTAATGGGAGTTTTCTAAACTTAGCCCTAATCGTCTACACTATAATTACTGAATTTGAATCTTTCTTTATTAGTCATAAACTGATTTCTTTCCTTATTTATCACTTGTTCTTACCGTTTGAGTTAATTCCCTTAATTAAAGGGAATACTTACCTTGATTTCATGATTAGTTGATTCTAAGTCCCCATAATTACTGCTTGACTTTGATTCATACCTTATTTGCTACCTGCTGTCAAACTATATATACACACTCTCTTATCAGCACAAACACACGAACATTCTTGGTTCAAAAGCTCTCTCTCTCACACTTAAACTTTCTGCTCTCTCTCTTTTATTCTACTTGTTACTATTCTAAGTTAGCCGGCTGTAAGCCAAAGCTAACCATTGTGTTCTCCTGCTCTTTCACTTTGCTTACTGTCTTCTTTACTGGTATGTTCTAGATTCAATTCAAGTTCCAACAACAATATGGTTCTTTTATTACTTCAATTCATCCTGTTTTTAGTTTGCTTTTATCTATGGTTTTGTTGTGAAACTTGCAGTTAATATGATTACCTGATTAGCATATCATGTACTCTCCTTCCTTAGGACCAGTGTAAACCTGTTACCCCCTCTATGTCTGGTCAATTATTTCTGAGTATGTTTGTACCAATTACCTCTGTTTGTTGTGTATTTATGTATCCCCAAATCCATTGACCCATGTGTGTGACTACTAAACTTGCTTGGTTCTGTGACTCCTAGATGTGTGTGAACCTGTCTTAAAGGTGTTGTGTTTGGACTGTTGTTCACTACTCCAATCTCTTTTCAAACTGTCTCTGTTGTTTTACTAAATTATTTTGAAACAAACTTCCTTTTAATACAGTTTTCAATTAAACCTTTCAAATTGTGTCAAGCACTTTCACTCTACTCTTAAGTCAATAAGTGATGTCCCCTCCAATATGTGTACTACCTTGGGATTCTCTTGAGAACCCTCTGAACTCTGGCATACTAAGGTTGGGTCTTCCACACTGCATTTATTAAATTTTGGTTACCAAGTCTAGGTGTAAGCACTGCCCGGGATCCTTGAGATCCTTATGGAACTTTGATACACCTAGACTATGATATTGTCTATGGAATTGAGGCATTTGAGGCTATTGGAGGCTTTGGAAACCTGAGCCTAATTGAAGTCTCCCTATAGAATAGCTTCTTATTTTCTTATCTACTTATGTAATTCATTCATTTGGCCTGTAATAACTTGTAAATAAATATTGGGGTAATTAGTGAATGGGATGGGTAGCTACATGTTTATGGGGTAATACATGTAGAAATCGTGCTTATAAGACTCTACATTTTAATCTGATTGCCTTATCAAGTAGAAATAATACTTATAGGACTTTACATCTTGTCGTGTTTATCTCACCATGTTATTAATCATGCCTATAGGTTTCAAATAATTCTATAATAAAAATCATGTTTGCGAGTCTTAATTAGCTTAAAAAATAGATGTCATGCCTATAGGATTTAATCCAAATTCTGTTATAACAAATGTTTATTTATGTTTCCATGTCTGCAAGTCTTTAAAATCAGTATTAAACTTAGATATCATTCCTATAGGGAACAATACCAAATCCTACCTATGGATCTCGCCTAAGTTTAGTTTAAATAACTCAATCCTGTTAATCGGTTTAATTAAGTGGCTGATATTTCCTGAAACAAGTTCTTTCAAAACTGCCTCAATTATCATTAGACAGCATCCCTACGGGTATTAAAGAGTCTGTTTCAAGACCTACCTTGTTTCACTATATAAAATGCAGTCTTCAGTATTCCGCGTAGGCGAGCCTGTAGGGCGTTTTTCCAAAACATGCAATTCTGAAACTATTTTCTGTGACTTAATATCTTTCTGATCTTAACAGACTTTTAAAAAATCAAGAGGCAACTGCTAGGGTCATTACTTCTGAGTTTATAAAAAATAAATTGCTTGTCTTCTGCATATTCACTTAGACATCCTGCCTTAAGATATTGTTTAGTAAAAAGCCCTTAATTGTGCTTCAGTCATGCTGTTTATGCCTTGTTTGAGGAGGAAACTTTGAGCCTCTAATTGCTCCATTTTATCTTACGTGCTAAAAGTCCTAATTGTTCTTGCCTGCCGCCTAGTATTTTCACCTTTAAAACCTTAGGATTCTGTCTAGAACCACCTATAGGTAGAGGTCCTAAATGCCCCCAGGACCATTAAGAAGGGACGGGTAGCAGCAGGCAATAGAGATCGTTGACCAACACTCACTTTGAATGACCACTAAGGGGGTGGGAAGGGTAGATATGGGATATGATGACTACGTGCTAATGTCATGTGTATCCCTTCATTGAGGAGTGTTTACTGGACATTGTGTGGGGTGATCCTATAGGCCAACCAACCTAGGACTCCTCATTTTCCAAAATTCCTTTTCTATTTAAAACCTTTGTTTTATACAACTTGCTCAAAAAATCTTTGTCTTATTATTTGAGTTATACAAATATGCCTTATTTGTAATTATTTGCTGCAAGTATTTATATGGACTAATTTGTAAATATAAGATCGGTTGGGACCCACATTTGTGGACCAATAGGGGTGCCTAACACCTTCCCATCGAGGTTATTTCAAGCCCTTACCCTAGATCTCTGGTAATGCAAACCATTCCTAGAGTTAATTGCTCTAGGTGCCCTAACGCACCGTAATCCGTTAGGCAGCGACTCTTCAAATACCCAATTCACAAAAGGAAATGAGTTATCACACCCCATGGAATGTCGAAACCCCGACCTTCTCTCTGTAGAGGGAAAAAAAGGGGCGAGACAGCATGGCGACTCTGCAGGGCATACCTTTAGGCTCTTACCATAATGAACTTGTCTTTTTATAAATTAGCCCAAGCATGCTTTATCCCGCACCCTTCTCCCTTATTTGAATTTAACTGTCTATTTTTCAAACATTTATGATTTCTTTATTGTCCCAAAACTGACTTGTCTCTTTGTTTTTCTTCTTCCTGTAACTGTCTTTTAATTATTTAAATGCTGTATTTATTTCTCCTACGTGAAAATACTTGACTACATGTTATTAATTACTGCATTAATCATGTTCCTCATCACATTCCACTCGTGCGTATCAAATCCTATAGCAACGCTTTAATGAGTGGTTGCGTTTTTCCTATTTACTACCCTTAAATTCGGAAAGGCTTATTTGCGGTAAAACCAGTCGATTAGTGGTGCAGTCGACAATTCCGTGCCTTCCCCCTCAAGTTTTCTGCTTGAGGGTATCAGTCTAAAACCCCATAGAAACCTTACTCTAGTTAAAATTGTGCATGCATCATGGTCAAACCTAGTCGGGTCAGTTATGTTGTCCACATATTGATCCTTTAAGATAAGCTGTATCCAAAGTCCATCGGGTTTTTCATAATCCCAATGGACACAACCACGTTCTATGCATTAATTTGGAGAACTAAATGCCGATATGTTGATCATGAATGTATAAATAGTCGAGTCCGGTAGGGGTAAGATCTGACCCTTTTGTTTTGCAAAAAATGAGGCAGGAGGTCCCAGATTCGGTATGGTTAGCAACATCCCACCATTGCTGTTAGATTGGTGGGAGGACCTTCCCTCAAGTGACAAGAAGCATGTGAAAAAGTGCCTGGGTAACCTGCCTTCCTTGCTAGATATTGAGGCAAACAACAAATTGATCGTAGTTACCACTCTATTCTAGGATAGTAAAAGAGCTATGTTTCGTTTCGGTGACATAGACATGACACCGCTCTTAGAGGTAATAGGAGGGCTTGCAGGATTGACTTGGGATAGTCCCGGGCTATTGGTATCGAAAAACCGTACGTGAAGGGGGTTCTTGAAGATGATGGGGCTGAAGAAGAATGTCGACCTAGTGTGCTTGAAGGACTCCTACATACCTTTCGAATACCTGTACGAGAGGTATGGCCATAGCAAGTCTTTCCCCACTAACCATGATGAGATCTCTCTAGCTTACCTAGGTCACATCCACCGCCGAGTGTTTGTATTTATTATGTGCTTTCTAGGCCTAATGGTGTTCCCGATGAAAAAGGGAAGAATGTACACTAGGTTGGCCACGGTCGCCAAGACCGTGATAGAAGGGATTAATGGACAGACATATATCATAGTCCCCATGATCATAGCCGACATCTATAAGGCTCTCGAGCATTGTCAAAGAGGGGTCAAGCATTTTGAGGGTTGTAATTTGTTGCTACAGTTATGGTTGCTAGAGCATTTCCAAAAGGGTCGCTATCATCAAGAATTTTCGCG
Source organism: Nicotiana glauca (assembly GCA_026770625.1). NCBI lineage: Eukaryota > Viridiplantae > Streptophyta > Magnoliopsida > Solanales > Solanaceae > Nicotiana > Nicotiana glauca. The sequence continues at coordinate 140,365 of MU748044.1, read as the reverse complement.
AAGGGCTTGGAACGACCATATTGCCTTCCATCACCCTAAGTAGATGACCTACATTCCAGAAAGATTTCTTCAGCCGGAAAGCGCCAAGGAATGGGTAGAGTTCTTCAACAATCTGACCGAGGAACAGGTACAGGTATAGTGGATGTTTGAATGGTTCCCAACAGACGGGTTTATTATCAGGTCTTCGGATGCTCCGCACTTGGTGCTGATCGGGTTAAGAGGGATATATCCATATGTCCCTATGCGAGTTATGAGGCAAGCGGGTGTGAGCACATGATTTTTGCCACGCTTAAATTACTCCTATAAAATTCTTTAGAAATAGGATTTTTTTTCTTTTATTATTTGAATTCTAGGAATTAATTACATGATTTTATGTCTTGTTTGCATTTTTTTGTGTGCATTTTAATTGATATAATTCCAAAATACAAAATAGTGCATATTTTAATATTACAAAAAAAAAAAAAAAATAACAAAATGGTTCTTTTGCATTTCTACTTTTAATTTTTAAAATTTGTCTTTAGTTCTCTTTTAAATTAGGAATTAGTTAATTTTGGAAATTAATTAGTATAATTTTAGAGTCAATTTGGGTCTTTTATTTTTTAATCTTACACTTAATAAAATCTAAAATTTAAATAAATAAAAAGAAAAGAAGAAAAATAAATAAAAAAAAATTAAAATAAAAAGGCAAAGGGCTGGCCATTTTGGGCCAATGTCAAGCCAGCCCAAAACCATAAATTCCCAAAAATGGGACCAACCAGCCCAATAACCCCAAATTACCCGGTCCAATCTCGAAGTTCCCCAGACCATTTAAACGACGTAGTATCATGCCAATACTACGTCGTTTTGAGATGTTTAGATTTAAATCAGTCTCATCCGTCTATCTTTCATCATCCAACGGCCCATAATTGTTTTTGACTTTAAATAAAACTGTCCAAAGTATAAAGAACACCTAAAGACACGATATCATCCTCCTCGTATAATCCCCCCCTGTACCGCCGGTGTATAACCACCGTGTCCCCGCCGTGCCTCCGCCCTAACTCTGCCGCGGGAAATCGCCCAGGGTGGCGGTCAAGCTCCAAGCCCACCCAAATTTTTACCATCAACTCCTCTCCTCCCCCACTTTCCAATGCCCCAAATAGTTTTCCTCGAACGTTAGCCAACCTGCTCGAATATTTGAAAACAGTGGCGCCGCCTTCGCCGCCCACAGCGCCACCACCAAACGACCCCAGTTTTACACCCCGTGTTCTTCCCAAGGTCCTCGTTCCAAATCCATGGCCGGCTTCATTCAAATTCTCATGCATGTCTTCGAATACTAGATCTAAAATCCGACCCCAAAACCCTAGTTGGTCCAAACAGTCCCAAATTGATCCCCCGTAGTCCCCATGACCCCCTCACCTTGAACCTCAGGCCAAAAGCTCTCGAATCTCACCGGGTTGCCTCTAATTTCACATCTAGGGTTTTCGAGTTTTCAACCTGTTTTGGGGAGTTCTCCAGTGTTTGATTGATTTTAAATTAATGTTGTATGTTTATTTTTGAAATCGACCGAGTTTGAAGACCAAAATCAGTGAGTTTCTCAATTTCCTTCTTTCTTTTTATGTGTGTTCTTCCAATGTAATTGTTTGCTTTTGCTTCCAATTTGGTTTGAAACTCAGTAATTGGTTCATATTAGTTTAATTTTGATTTTCGTTAGTTTAGTGTAATTCCAATTAGTTCAAATTATTAGTTTAGTTGAATTTTCTTTTTTTAGTTTACTTTGATTCAGTTGGGGTTTTGGTGATTCTAATGAGTAGTATGGTATTTGGTATTAGATTCTGATTTCTATTTCCTTTTAGTTTAATTGCATACCAAATGTGCTTGGATACTGTTTGATTTCTGCTTAATTGAATCAATAGTTCTATTAGTTTAATTAGTCTAGTTTATTTGTCTCAATTTCATCAATAGTTGTTTTTAATTCAGTATTTTTAAAGCAATTAGGATTAGATGATTGGAATTGTATATAAACTGTCGCGAATCCCTTCCTCTCTCTGAGTCTTCTACATCATGGAGAAGGGTGCACTTCGTGTAGCTTCTCTTCTATTTAGAGTCTTTCCCAATTTAGAACGAGGTTTGGATAAGTTGCTAAGCCGGCGGAGTTTCTGTATCCCCGATACGCTGCCTCCCCCTCGGCTCGAGTTGTCCGCTCGGGTAAGCCAGGTCTAGACCAATAAACTTAAGGTTTAAACCTAGAAGAACAAAACCTCATGCCGGATCCCAAGTAGGACGCTTGTTTGCATCATGTACATTTGACTTAGGGGACTCAACACAGGGGTTGGGTCCATCTGGGACAGGTGACCTGAAATAAAATGACCATCCTGATGCATCTTACGTGCTACTTGCGCATTTATTTGACCGGCTTTGCATGTTGACCGGCTTGTCTAATGAGAAAAATTGAGAAAAATAGCAGTGTTAGGACTAAGTGAGGGTAACCATTTTCTTTGAAAACCAATGCCCAAAATAGTACCGAAATGCTGCCAGATTTTTGAAAAATGGAAAAAGAAAAATATTTGAAAAAAAAGAAGAAAGAAAATCGTTGTTCAAAATAGTTTAGATTTTGGCAAGTTTGCCCGAACTACGCCGGTTTGATTCTTACCGGATGTGAGATACGTAGGCAACCCTCATCGGGTCCAACCACCCTTTTTGCAAAAAATAGCCAAAAATACCAGAATTTTAATTTTCATCAAATAAGTCGGGTGATGCCATTCTTGTTTAAAATAAGCCGAATGTCTCCAAAAAGGCGCTGGAAGGCTGTTTTTGCAAGAACAGCCACCCTGAGTCATTTTAAAATGGTTTGCGGGCACAACCTTAAAATCTCCCTTTCGGAAGTGCTGAAAGGTTGTATTCGCAAAACCATAATCCTTGTTTTGTTAAATAAAGGATTTTACAAAAATATCCAGTTTTCAAAATAAGTCATTAAAATTCCCTTTTTTAAATAAACATGCAGGATGACTTCAAGTAACACATCGAGACCTTCTCAGTCCTGAGTGAGATCCCCTTGAAACTTCACATGTGGTAGCATGATCTAGGAAAAGGAAACAGAGATACCGTGGTTAAAATTTTGGGCTGTCTAGTTGATCTACTGAACATCAAACCGAGAAAAGATATCATTGAGGCACTAATACCATTTTTGGACCCGACCCGTAACGTATTCCGGTTTTCATATTTTGAACTCACACCTACCTTAGAGGAGATTGCGGGATATGTGGGCCTCAACGGGAACCTACGAGGTAGATACCCACTGGCACCACGACCGGTAACCCTTCATAGGTTTTTGGATTTGTTGAACATTAGCCGGGATATTCAAGACCCGCATCTGGCAGAAGGGTGTTGTACATTGGACTTCCTATATCATCAGTATGGCAACCCAAAAGGTTTCTAGGAGCCTAACACCGGCTTGACACATGCCGGAAATAAAGACAAATGGGAAGCCCGACGGGGATTAGCCTTTATGGTAGCCTTTCTGGGAGTGGTGGTTTGTCAGAGAAAAGATGGACACATAGACCTCGGCCTGGTAGGGATGCTAGATGTTGCCATGAAAAAACCTACTAGCACCGTGGTTCCTCTGATCATAGCCGAAATGTACCGAGCCCTGACCAAATGTCGCGAAGACGAGAAATTCTTTCAAGGTTGCAATTTGCTTTTACAGTTGTGGATGCAAGAACACCTCTGTCACCACATAGGTTATATGAACTACGGTTTAACCGGGTTGAGTTGCATTGCATAATTTGGAACCCGGGTGACAGGTATTGAATTCCATGAGGGTACAAAGGCCTGGTCGTCATGCTTAAGATCCTTGACCGTAGATAAAGTCGAATGTGCTTATGGTTGGCTTCCTGCTACTGAAGCTATATACACATCAGCAGACGTCCCCTATATTCTTTTGATGGGTATTCGAAGCATACAGCCTTACGCTGCTTATCGGGTTTTGCGACAACTTGGAAGATTCCAAACAGTGCACAATGATGAATACTTGAGCGAGCAAGTCATTGAGTTAGGCCCGAAGGCTGCATTTCCTGAAGGTAGAGTCCGAAAGATATGGAATGAGTGTCGGTTCCTCGAGCCTAAAACCGTAATATAAGACCAAGCTAGAGGCGAGGTAGATCCCAAGTATCTGACGTGGTTTGGCAAAAGATTTCAAATCCCAGAGAGACCCGCTAAAAGACCGCACGTGCAACAATTTACTGATGGGGTCCAAGTTCAATGGGTTTGGCAAGTAAAGGAGAAGGAGTACCGAGCTAAGATAGGATGGTTGGAGCAACAGGTTCGGGACCTCCAATTCGACAAAAGCGTACAAGCTGTAGCCGATGAGGGTGATAAAAAGAAATTAGCTCAGGAGAACGAAGCGCTCAAAGCCCAAATTAAACAAATGAAAATAGATGCCCGGAACCAAGAAAGAAGTCTATCTGATGAAAGGATGATCAAAGGGTTAAGGAAACAAATTTCGGACTGCCAAGAAGAACTAGAAAAATCCGAAAGAAATATGGAAAGACTCCGGGCGCAGTGGGCCAAAAGGACTGAAGAAAGAGCCCAATTTGTGCAACAAATGCGGAGAAACTATGAGGGGACTATCTCCAAAATGAAGAGACAAATGAATACTATGGAAGAAAAGACAGCCCAGCGGGATAAAGAATTCCAAGTCGAGATGAACCGATGCCATAGGTTAATTGTAGAAATGGAAAGGGAAATTAAACTGCTACAATATCTGCACTTCCAGGACTCGCAGGTGCTAGAGGCTCGTATACAACAAATAAGCTGACTCCTTCAAGAAAAGGGCCGAATCAAGGAAAGGATCAGAAACATTGCCCACTATATTGTCATGAAGTGTCAGACCGGCGAGCGAATGGGTCGTACCACGTCCTTTGCCTCAGTGATGATATTTGTTCGCCAAGTCATGAATGACTTAGATCAGTTGCAAAGAGGTCTCGCACGCAGGCCTGCAGCAATGCCGAATGATGTTCCGCGGGCCCCAGGATTTGAAGCATTGATGTATTCTTAGTTAATCGAGTCTGTATATTTGCTTTTAAGTCTATTTTTGTAATTTCATTTTCAAGAAAAGAAAAACAAATAGTCTAGTAGCTTTTTGTAACTGCAGTTGTTATCAATGAAAATTTGAAAATTCCCAAAAAATTATTTTCTTACTTTTGCATTTATTTGCAAGAACTACGCTTGGTCTGAGTCATGCGGGGTCATGATACGTAGGCAATATACATAAGATTCGACAATAATCCTAGGAAAAATAGAAAAAAGAGAAATACGAGGGACATAAATAAAAGGAAAAAAGCAAGAGAGAACGAAATGCAAAAGAAAAAATAAGGCATTGAGAAAAAATCATGGCCAAAGAAAAGAAAAAAGCAGAAAATAAAAATGGAGAAGCAGGAAAAGAAAACGAAAGAAAATAAAATAAAAAGAGAAAGAAAAGAAAAAAGGAATAAAGAATAAAAGTCGGGATGACGCAGGCAACCGAAGCAAACATGTATATATCCATTTAACTATATAGGTGCATCACGCTCCAATGTGCAGTTACCTATCTGTTACTTGTGTCATACTAACCGTTTGTTGCTGCTAAATTCCAGCTGAGTATTTTAGAAACAGTGGTTGGTTTGTGGTAAACTGGCCTCACATCAATACTTCACCAGATCCAAAGGAAAAACAGAGATGTCATCTGAAACGACCTTGCCTGCAGTCCCTATACCTGAAGATAGCCCAATCTCTGGGATCCCGGCCTCTGAATCCTATACATCTGATGAAAATCGGATCCTGCGCTTGCGCTTGGTGGAAATGTGGGATGATTGGAACAACGGGAAGGAACCCCCAAGCACTATCCCCGGATTCCCGGAATTGTTCCCTAGATCTGGAGGTGCTACTACGGTCCCTATCAGCCGCCCAAATATTCCTCTAGGACAACCTACTATGATTGCGAACTTCTTCGGAATGCCCTCTGAGGATCATCCCCAAGTGTTACCATCGGGAATTGCTCCCAATATCTTCACAGCTCCACCATTATCTGCAACCACCCAACCATCGCTACCAAAACATGCTTTTGACCCTTCGGTCTTCACATTTCAGAATCCAATTTTTCAAACTGACCCTCCTCACTATCCTCAATATACCTACTCCCGACCACCATATGAGATCACACCGGGGCAGGACAAAACCCCCAAAGCCTCAGAGCAGGATGAAATGACCAAAAGAATGAGGAGTTTAGGGCAAAGTCTGAAAAATATGCAAGGTCTAAGCGGGCAGAAGAGTGTTTCTTACAATGATCTGTGCATGTTCCCTCACGTGCACCTGCCAATGGGATTCAAGACGCCAAAGTTCAAAAAGTATGATAGACATGGCGATCCCATTGCTCACCTCAAAAAGTATTGCAATCAATTGCGTGGGGCTGGTGGAAAAGAAGAGTTACTAATGGCTTACTTTGGAGAAAGTTTGGTGGGCATAGCGTCAAAATGGTACATGGATCAGGACATATCTCGATGGCATATCTGGGATGACCTTGCTAGAGATTTTGTTCGACAATTTCAGTACAATATAGACATTGTGCCAGACAGGAACTCCTTGGCAAACCTAAAGAAAAAGCCCTCAGAGAGCTTCTGCGAATATGCAATCAAATGGCGTGAACATGCGTCAAGGGTGAAGCCTATAATGGATGAGGTTGAGATGGTCACTGTCTTCTTACAGGCTCAGGAGGCAGATTATTTTCAAAACATGATGTCCGCTATGGGTAAGCCTTTTACAGAGGCAATAAAAATCGGAGAGATGGTAGAGAATGGGTTAAAAATGGGCAGAATCTTGAGCCAGTCAGCCATAAGGGCAACCTCCCAAGCCATCCAAGGTGGATCTGTAGGAATGGCTAAGGGTAAAAAGAAAGAAGAAACAGTGATGGTGGCATCGGGCGGAAGAAGGTACCGGGCTCATAGACCGATATTCTCAGAAAGAGCCCCTCAGCACTATTACCCTCACACAGATATGACTTATGCTCCTCTACCTTATGCGGTAATGAATGCTCAATCTTTCGGCCGCCCGCAACCATAAGCTCACCGAAACCCACCTCCATTCCAGAGAAACCAGCCACCTTACCAAAACCAATATAACCCCCGACCACCACAAAATAACTTCCGCCCTCGAGAACCACCTAGACGACAAACTTTTACACCAATCGGTGAACCCTACTCCACCTTGTTCCCTAAGCTTGTCCAGATGAATTTGCTGCAACCCATACCCCCAAACGGCCAAAACCCAGAATCACCATCATATCAGCGGGGCGTCAGGTGTGTATACCAATCAGGGGTAGAAGGCCATCATACCAGTAACTGCTGGACATTGAAAAAGGCTATGGAAGATTTGATCCAACAAGGGAAAATAGTGTTGAGGGATGAAGAAGTCCCGAATATTACCAATAACCCTTTGCCCGCTCACAACAATGGGTCGGTAATTGGTATGATTTGTAAAGATCGAGACTTTGACCCGGCTCTGAAAGCCATAATTGCTATTGCCAATGCCGAAAGAAAACCCAAGGTAGCCCCGAAGCAGGGAAAAGAGGAGAAGAAGAATAAAGCTGTCAACATTGAGCCTGAGGAGAAAACTGAGACAAAAGCAAAGTCGGTGCCTCCTAAACACGAGGTTCTTTATGTACCGCGAGGTCGTCAAGAGAAACCACTAGTTGTGAGCGCTCCGAGGAAGTGTGAAGTGAAGAAGGGGACACATATGTATGTGCCGAAAGGGACTTACGTGATGCGGGGGACAATTAAACCGCCTCGGCTGAGTGAGCCAGTGGTTATTGGACACGCACCATAGAAGCCCATGACCGACCTCTCTGCAGTACCGTGGAACTACCAACAAATAGTGGTCAAATACAAAGGCAAGGAAATCTCGGGAGAACTCCCAGGAACCACCCCTGTTGAAAAATATTCAGATATACAAGAGATAAACAACGCCACATGAAAGCGTTTTCCATCTAAGAAGCCAGTGAGCGCTGAAGAAGCAGAAACATTCTTTCAGAAAATGAAAATGCCAGACTATGAAACGGTAGACCAATTGAGAAAGTGTCCTGAGCAAGTATCACTACTGTCATTACTGACCAAATCTGTTGAACATCAGAAGATCCTCATGAAAACTCTGAACGAAGTATATGTGCCAGCCGAGACTTCAGTTGAACAACTTGAAAGGATGACAGAAAGATTCTTCGCTGTCAACCAACTCTCCTTCAGTAAAAGTGATTTGCCTCCATAAGGAGCTACCCACAACAAAGCCTTGCACCTGACAGTCAAATGTGAAGGTTACTACGTTAAACGGGTCATGGTAGATGGAGGCTCGGGGGTGGACATCTTCCCACTCTCCACTTTGCAAGGAATAGAAATAGGGACAGGAAGGATTTATCCAAATAATGTTTGTGTGAGAGCCTTCGACGGTGTTAAAAGAGATACCATCGGCGAAATTGATTTGACACTGACCATAGGCCCGGTGGATTTCAAGGTGACCTTCCAAGTGTTATACATGGACACATCTTACAACTTTTTTCTGGGAAGGCCTTGGATCCATGCTGCAGGAGCTATGCCCTCAACCCTCCACCAGATGGTGAAATTTGAGCATGAAGATCAGGAGATCGTGGTCCACGGGGAAGGTGAGAAGTCCATATATCATGACCCATCTATCCCATGCGTGGAGGCGAAAGAGGGAAGTGAGCATATTGTCTATCAAGCTTTTGAAATTGTGGTAGCTGATCAATATGAGGAAGGACATCCATGCCCCCAGCCTTTCTTATCCAATGCTTCGGTCATGGTAGCCAAGGAAATGATTAGACATGGTTTCAAACCAGGAAAAGGGTTGGGAAAAGCTTTACAAGGAATAGCTGAACTGGTAATGCTACCCGCAGCAAAAAAGTATTTTGGGATAGGTTTTCCACCCTACCCCAGATGATGATAAATGGGCCGATGAAAGAAAGAAAGAAAGATGGATGGGTTCTGCCGTAACCATTGCCACATCTCTATGAGACCTTTGTCAAGCCTAAGTACGACATGGAAGAGGATGACGAGGTGTTCACGGCTGATGAAATAGAAGATATCTGTGGAGCTATGAGGCAAATGCTTTATGAAACCAACATGGTCCAGCCAGGAGAAGGGACTAGCACCGCTGAGGTGCTCTACATGGGACCAGACGCCAAACTCCAAAATTGGAAGGCTACTCCTTTCCCGACCAGGCGGGAGTCCCAGTAGACTAGCCTTGTCACCTTTTCTGCATCTCGAGTTGTCTCGGGGTGTAACTCAGATGTTTCTTTTAGTTTCTTGTCTTTTGAATTCATGAATGTAAACCCTGTTATCTTTCAAAAAATTCCAAGAAATGAAATCAATATTTCATCGTCCATTTTCTCTTTAGTCTTTCTGATTTTTGCTATTTTTTACCTTCTATCTTTTCTTTTCAGTTATGATAATGCGGTTTTAAATAATATGACATGCTTGTGGACTTTATGCCCAGACTCAAACACGCTGTCTAATTGTGAAATAATGAATCAAGAACTGGAATATGATGAAGAGGAGGCATTTAGGGAAATAAACCGAGAATTGGAACAATTTGAGAACAAACCTAAGCCAAATCTGAATGACACTGAACCAGTTAATTTGGGAACTTCCGAAGAAATAAGGGAAACCAAAACAAGCATTCACACATATGAGAAAACTCGAGATGCAATAATCCAACTCTTGTTTGAGTTTAAAGATGTGTTTGCTTGGTCGTATGACGATATGCCAGGACTGAGTATGGATCTAGTGGTGCACAAACTGCTAATTTACCCCGATTGTCCCCCAGTGCAACAAAAGCAAAGGAAGTTTAAATTCGATATCAGTGATAAGATCAAAGAAGAAATCACAAAACAACTGAAAGCAGGGTAATCCGGGTGGTCCGATATACTACATGGTTAGCCAATGTGGTTCCTGTGCCAAAGAAAGACGGGAAGACCCGGGTGTGTGTGGACTACAGAGATTTGAATAGAGCGAATCCCAAAGATAATTTTCCATTGCCCAACATCCATATCGTTGTTGATAATTGCGCCAAACATGAAGTACAGTCCTTTGTGGATTGTTACGCGGGATATCACCAGGTGTTGATGGATGAAGAAGATGCTGAGAAGACAGCTTTCACCACACCCTGGGGCACTTACTGCTATCGGGTCATGCCATTTGGGTTGAAGAACACTGGGGCAACCTACATGAGAGCCATGACCGCCATTTTCCATGACATGATGCACCAAGAGATAAAGGTGTATGTGGATGACGTAATCATCAAATCCCGCACTCAGAGTGACCACGTCCAAGATTTGAGAAAGTTCTTTGAACGGCTACGCAAGTATGATTTGAAGCTGAATCCGACCAAATGTGCCTTCGGAGTTCCATCGGGCAAGCTCCTGGGTTTCATAGTCAGTAGAAGAGGTATCGAGTTAGACCCAACAAAGATAAAAGCTATTCGAGATCTACCTCCTCCGAAAACTAAAAAAGATGTGATGAGCTTACTGGGCAGGTTAAACTATATTAGTCGGTTCATTGCTCAACTGACTACCACGTGTGAGCCCATATTCAAACTGTTAAAGAAAGATACAGCAATCAAGTGGACATCCGAATGTCAAGAGGCCTTCGACAAGATCAAGGAATATCTATCAAATCCTTCGGTGTTGGTCCCACCCAAGCCAGGGCGACCTCTCTTCTTGTATCTAACGGTGTTGGAAAATTATTTTGATTGCGTTCTGGGGCAACGCGATATAACCGGCAAAAAAGAGTAGGCGATCTACTATCTGAGTAAGAAGTTCACTAGCTACGAGACAAGTATACTTTGTTGGAAAGAACATGCTGTGCTCTGACGTGGGTCGCTCAGAAGTTGAGACACTATCTTCAAGCCCACACTACCTACCTCATAACCAGGTTGGATCCTTTGAAATACATATTCCAGAAACTGATGCCCACTGAGAGACTGGAAAAATGGCAAATCCTGCTAACTAAATTCGACATAGTCTATTTCACTCGCACGGCAATGAAAGCCCAGGCGTTAGCAGATTATTTAGCAGAAAACCCGATTGATGAGGAGTACCAACCATTGAGCACATGCTTCCCAGATGAAGAAGTTAACTCAGTAGAAGCTATCTCTGAAGACACTCGCGCTTGGAAAATGTTCTTTGACGGAGCGATAAACGCAAGAAGTGTAGGCATTGGAGCAATCTTGATATCACCCAATGGTCTGCACTATCCAGCTATAGCTAGGCTCCGATTCTTCTGCACAAATAACACAGCTGAATATGAAGCCTGCATCATGGGCATGAATATGGCAATCGACCAGGAAGTGGAAGACTTATTGATCATGGGGGACTCCGATTTAATTATCCAGCAAGCACAAGGGGAGTGGGAAACTCGAGACGTTAAGCTCATCCCATACCGGCAACACGTGGAGGATCTCACTAAGCGCTTCAAGTCAATAGAGTTCAGTTACATCCCTTGATGTCATAATGAACTAGCTGATGCATTTGCCACTTTAGCTTTAATGCTGCCTTACCCAGGCAATGCCCATATTGATCCCTTGGAAATTCAAATCAAAGAAAGGCACGGTATTGTAATACAGCCGAGGTGGAACCCAACATTCAGCCCTGGTATCATGATATCAAAAGATTTTTGAAAACACAGGAATACCCCGAGCAAGCCACTGGGGAGCAAAAGAGAATCATTAGACGACATGCGAGTGGGTTTTTCTTAAGCAGTGATGTTTTATATAAAAGAACTCCGAACCTCAACTTTCTAAGATGCGTTGATGCCGAAGAAGCCGGAACAATTATACATGAGGTGCACGTAGGGGTGTGCGGACCTCATATGAACGGATATGTTTTGGCAAAGAAAATCCTGCGAGCGGGATATTATTGGATAACCACGGAGAAGGATTGCTTCAGCTTCGTTCGAAAATGTCATCAATGCCAGGTGCACGGCGATTCGATTCATGCACCTCCAACGGAGCTTCATCCGATGTCAGCACCTTGGCGGTTTGTTGCCTGGGGTATGGACGTCATTGGGCCAATCGAGCCGAAAGCTTCAAACGAGCATAGATTCATATTGGTTGCAATCGATTTCACAAAATGGGTTGAGGCCATCACTCTCAAGATAGTCACCAAGAAAGCTGTGGTAGACTTTGTGTATTCCAACCTCATTTGTCGCTTTGGTATTCCTGAAACTATCATTACCGACAATGCTTCAAACTTGAATAGTCGTCTGATGGAGAGGTATGCGAACAATTCAAGATAACGCACAGAAACTATACCCCTTATCGGCTAAAATCCAATGGTGCCGTTGAAGCAGCGAATAAAAACATCAAGAAGATTTTGAGAAAGATGATTCAAAACTCCAGGCAATGGCACGAAAAGCTGCCTTTTGCATTACTCGGGTATCGCACCACAGTGCGTACATCAATCGGAGCCACCCCATACTTATTGGTTTACGGGACTGAAGCAGTCATACCTGCAGAAGTAGAAATTCCTTCGCTTCGTATAATCATTGAAGCAGAAATCGAGGACAGTGAGTGGGTTAAAACCCGACTAGAGCAGTTGTCACTAATTGATGAAAAACGGATGGCCGCAGTGTGCCACGGGCAGTTGTACCAACAAAGAATGGCCCGCGCCTATAATAAGAAAGTACGTCCCAGGAACTTCGAAGTGGGACAGCTCGTACTCAGACGCATTCTCCCTCATCATCAGGAAGCAAAAGGAAAGTTTGCTCCCAATTGGAAAGGTCCATACATAATCCGAAGGATTTTGCCAAAAGGAGCAGTGTATCTTGGAGACATTGAAGGAAATGATCCTGAAACAGCAGTCAATGCGGATGCAGTAAAAAGGTACTATGTCTAGACCTCCTGGGGTGATGGCTTTTTGTGTAATTGAGATGACGAAGGCTTTCCTTCCCGCTACCCCAAACACTATCAATCCTTTGTAAACCCTTTGAGCCGGTTACGCTTCTTTGATTACCCTCTTTGGAACCCGGAAGTACGAAAAGAAAAGAAAAAGAAAAAGAAAAGGAAAAGAAAAGGAAAGAAAAGAAAAGAAAAGAAAAGAAAAAGAAAAAGAAAAAGAAAAAGAAAAAGAAAAAGGGAAAGAAAAAGAAAAAGAAAAAGAAAAAAAAGCAAAACAAAACAAAAACAAAAACAAAACAAAAATGTTTGCCTGAACTACGTTTGACTTGATTCCGAAAGAATACGTAGGCAGCCTCTCTCTGGGGTTCAGTCACACCAAAACAAAAACAAAAACAAAACAAAAATGTTTGCCTGAACTACGTTTGACTTGATTCCGAAAGGATACGTAGGCAGCCTCTCTCTGGGGTTCAGTCACACCAAAACAAAAATTCCAATTCCCCAAAAGTTGAAACTGGGGCAGATGATATAATGGTTCGGCCATGAGTCCGCCGAAATGGTTCCAAAGTTGTACTTCCGCCCAAAATTCTTTTTACCCAAATACCTTGTCCAAGTCCTTCCGATCAATTGACAAAAGCGGGAAAGTGGAAAACATTATTGTTGGAATCTGATACAATTCATATTGAGAGAAATAAAATGAGAGAGTCTTATCGATAAAAACCTTCGGGCACCATAAGGCGATGGTGAGTAGAGAAACTGAAAACAAGAGAGTCCGCTTAGTGAAAACTCACAAAGAGCACTATCGGGTGACGGTGAGAAGAGAAATGAGAGAGGTCGATTGGCGAAAACCCGCAAAGGGCAATGTCGACCGAAAACAAGGCATCTCATCACTAAAAGAGTCCTGGCAAGGTTCCCTGGTTTTGAAATGCGGATCAATGGGTTCACGAGAAGCTAGAAAGTTCATGTGGGTCGGGCGTCCAATCCAAGAAGCATGTCATGTTCATTTGAAGCCAGCATGCACCCTAGATAAGTCCTTATTTTCCCCCCGAAAGGGATGTTTCTCTTTAAACTCATTCACTTGTTTTTTATATATTTCTTCCTTGAATCCCTTTCGGTTCAACACTGATTCCGGAATTACTACAAAGAAAGGTGGCAGGATTGGTTCTATCGGGCTCCGCCTGGTCAAAGTGGAAGAAAATGCCCAGCCTCAGCGAGTGCGTCAGGCCAATCCCGGCTGACCATAGTGGTTGATGCTTTCGAAGCAAGGACATTGGAAAAGAAAGAAAATCAAAGGCAAAGGCAGAACAAAGTGAAAAGGCCAGAGCCCACACAAGCAAGTCATAGTGAAATCCTGAGAGTTGAATCCGGTGGGTTTGAAAAGAGATTCACCCTCAAGGCCAACAAACGGCAAAGTTCTCAACGAAAAGAGGGATGAGATCAAGCAATTGGGATGATCAAGTCCATAAAACTAACCACTGTTTCAAACTAACAAATTTTTCTTTGTTGAAAACAGGTCTTATTCAGGGCAACCGTGTAAGAAGCAGGAGCAACCTAGAAAGAAATAAATGCGCAAGCGCCGAAACAGCTTTGCTGCAGGAAAGTGACAGAAAGGGAAGTTTCCCGAAATTCTTTCGTGCGTTCTTCTAAATAAAAAGGGAAAAATAAAAAAAGAAAAGAAAAGAAAGAGAAAAAGAAGAAGAAGAAAGAAATTAAAATGAAAACCCCAAAAGAAAAACAAATTATAGTAGCACAAACCTTTTCTTGCAAATCCCAGCCAAAAATCGAGGACCTCCCTGGCATAACCCAAGGAGCTTTTTCTTTCCAAATCCCGGCATAACCCGAGGACCTCCCTGGCATAAGCCAAGGAGCGTTTTCTTTCCAAATACCGACATAACTTGTGGATCTCCCTGGCATAACCCAAGGAGCGTTTTCTTTCCAAATCCCGGCATAACTCGAGGATCTCCTTGGCATAACACAAGGAGTGTTTTCTTTCCAAATCCCGGCATAACCCAAGGAGATTTTTCTTTCCAAATCCCGGTATAACCCGAGGATCTCCCTGGCATAACCCAAGGAGCATTTTCTTTCCAAATCCCGGCATAACCCGAGGATCTCCCTGGCATAAACCAAGGAGATTTTTCTTTCCAAATCCTGGCATAACCCGTGGATCTCCTGGCATAACCCAAGAAGCGTTTTCTTTCCAAATCCCGGCATAACCCGAGGATCTCCCCGGCATAACCCAAGGAGTTGTTTCTTCTCAAGTCCCAGCATAACCCGAGACCCTTTTCTTTTTCCGACATAACTCGATCATCTTCTAGCATAACCTGGAGTCATTCACAGAGATACACTATCCCGACTTAATTGCTTAGATATGTGTCATAACTAACTCACGAAATTTTCCTAGTGAAAACTGGGGCAGAAAATTTTGTTCGTTTGTTTGTTTGGTATCTTAGGCAGGTCGGTCTCAAGACGCACTTCGTGATATGACCAATGGAATGAATCTCAACCCAGAATCAAGAAATAAGAAAAGAACAAAAAGAAATGAACTCAAATGCGAAGCAAGCAAGCAAGGGCGCGGATGGCTTAAAATCTGATTGAAGTCACAAGCTTCGCTGACCCTGTCTTGACCCAATGCTGCATGAAGAAGTAAACACCTATAATTAATGAGCATCAAGATTCAGATTGGAGTCCACAACAAATCAGCCAAGACCCAAGATCAAGTTTCAAGAGAATTATAGATAGGAATCTTGTAACTCATAGTTGTTAGGCATAGCTAGCTTAGCTTTGATTTTCCTTTTGGTGTAATAAGGAGGTCAACAAACAGTAGCAGCAGCAACAGCAGTAACAATCACAGCTTCTGGTAGTCCCAGCTACCAAACTTTCTAGAACTACACTGACCCGATTCCTTTACAACCAAGGATATGTAGGCAACCTTTGAAGCAGGGTTCGGTTAGACGGTTTTCCAAATGTTTCTCATGGAGTGCTGAGTAGGCAAAAATCCTTCACGGTGCTCATTTGTCTTTGCCTGAAAACCCTTCGTGTCTTCGAGCAAAGAGGGGCAGCTGTGAGCACGTGATTTTTGCCACGCTTAAATTACTCCTATAAAATTCTTTAGAAATAGGATTTTTTTTTCATTTATTATTTGAATTCTAGGAATTAATTGCATGATTTTGTGTCTTGTTTGCATTTTTTGTGTGTTCATTTTAATTGATATAATTCCAAAATACAAAATACAGCATATTTTAATATTACAAAAATAAAGAAAATAACAAAAATGGTTCTTTTGCATTTCTACTTTTAATTTTTAAAATTTGTCTTAAGTTCTCTTTTAAATTAGGAATTAGTTAATTTTGAAAATTAATTAGTATAATTTTAGAGTCAATTTGGGTCTTTTATTTTTAATCTTACACTTAATAAAATCTAAAATTTAAATAAATAAAAAGAAAAGAAGAAAAACAAATAAAAAGAAATTAAAATGAAAAGGCAAAGGACTGGCCATTTTGGGCCAATGTCAAGCCAGCCCAAAACCATAAATTCTCAAAAATGGGACCAACCAGCCCAACAACCCCAAATTACCCAGTCCAATCTCCAAGTTCCCCAGACTATTTAAACGACGTTGTATCATACCAATACTACGTCGTTTTGAGATGTTTAGATTCAAAACAATCTCATCCTTCTATCTTTCATCATCCAACGGCCCATAATTGTTTTTGACTTTAAATAAAACTGTCCAAAATATAAAGAAAACCTAAAGACACGATATCATCCTCCTCGTATCATCCCCCCCTGTACCGTTGGTGTATAACCACCGTGTCCCCGCCATGCCTCCGCTAACTCCGCCGTCAAAAATCGCCCACGGCGGCGGTCAAGCTCCAAACCCACCCAAATTTTCACCATCAACTCCTCGCCTCCCCCACTTTCCAATGCCCCAAATAGTTTCCCTCGAACGTTAGCCAACCTGCTCGAATATTTGAAAACAGTGGCGTTGCCTCCGCCGCCTAGGGCGGCGCCACCACCAAATGACCCCAGTTTTACACCCCGTGTTCTCCCCAAGGTCCTCGTTCCAAATCCATGGTCGGCTTCATTCGAATCCTCATGCATGTCTTCGAATATTAGATCTAAAATTCGACCCCAAAACCCTAGTTGGTCCAAATAGTCCCAAATTGATCCCCCGTAGTCCCCATGACCCCCTCACCTTGAATCTCAGGCCAAAAGCTCTCGAATCTCGCCGGGTTGCCTCTAATTTCACATCTAGGGTTTTCAAGTTTTCAACCTGTTTTGGGAAGTTCTTCAGTGTTCGATTGATTTTAAATTAATGCTGTGTGTTTATTTCGGACAAAATAAACATATAACATTAATTAAAAATCAAATTCGAAATCGACCGAGTTTGAAGACCAAAATCAGTGAGTTTCTCAATTTCCTTCTTTCTTTTTATGTGTGTTCTTCCAATGTAATTGTTTGCTTTTGCTTCCAATTTGGTTTGAAACTCAGTAGTTGGTTCATATTAGTTTAATTTTGATTTTCGTTAGTTTAGTGTAATTTCAATTAGTTCAAATTATTAGTTTAGTTGAATTTTTTTTTTAGTTTACTTTGATTCAGTTGGGGTTTTGGTGATTCTAATGAGTAGTATGGTATTTGGTATTAGATTTTGATTTATGTTTCTTTTTAGTTTAATTGCGTGCCAAATCTGTTTGGATACTGTTTGATTTATGCTTAATTGAATCAATAGTTCTATTAGTTTAATTAGTCTACTTTAATTTGTCTCAATTTCGTCAATAGTTGTTTTTAATTCAGTATGTTTAAAGCAATTAGGATTAGATGATTAGATATAGTTGAATAGCTTGGTCTTTAATTAACTATAGTTGAATCTTAACTAGGACAAAAAGGGTTTGGGTTGGTTAATAATTTCAAGGGGTTTTCAGGGGTAATTTGGGCATGGAAAAGGGTAGTTTTGTTAAGAATAGTAATTTTAAAATGAAAGAAAGGGTAGCATAGGTATTGTATGGGTAAAAGAACACCCTAGGGCCTTCTAGAATAGGGCTTTAGTGTAGATTTTAATAAACTGAGGGCAGTAACTTGAGAAACAAGTTAGAAATTGAAGGTTTAATAGGTAAATCTGAATTTAAAAGAGGGAAAAAATGTGTGAAAACTCCCAGAACCTTCTGCCCTATTCTTTGCCTATAAAAGGCAACCCCAATGCCTTCACTAACAAGTTTAGAACCCCTGAAAATTCTCAAAACCTTCCAGCTTATAATTTCCCCCCAAAAATCCTCTTCTTAATAGCTGAAACTCAAATTCGAATTTCAAAGACCAAAAGAAGTTCAAATCTGAATTCCTGTAGTATAAACCTTTATTTTTACTCTTAATTTTCTCTAAAAGAAAAAATCCAAAAACATCAAAAAAACAAAAGTAAAAAAAGAGTTACTGTTTCATTGCTTATTTAGATCATTTTCCAATTTTCTCTTTGCATTCCTCCAAAATCTATTCTAAGTTCGAATTTCAACAACATCTAGGAGTATTTGGCAATATGTGTGAGTGAATTTGGGTCTGTTTATGTTGGTTTCAAGCTGAGTATTGTTCTAGAGAAGTCTAAGAAGCAATTTAAGTTCAATGAGTACAATTTGAGTTAGATGTGGTTTAATTGATTGGAAGCACGAATTTCTGGTTTCATTTGGTCAATTTTGGTGCTGTGTTTGGTCTGATGTACGAGTTTCATTTGGTTTTAAATCAGTTTTGCATCACTGAGCTATTTCTGGGTTAAATCGTGTTGCATGTTGCTGCTGTGCTAACTTCTCCTTCTACCTGTTGAATTTTGATTCCCAGGTACACAATCGTGAACTCACTTTGATGTAATTATGAATTGAAGTTGGAATGGAGCTATTCATCAGATCTATGTGCTGAAGATGATATTTTCTGTTGTTCTAGTCTGTAGTTAATTAGTTGCCTGTTAATTAGCAGTTTGTATCCACTTAGGGATTGTTCTAATTTGACTGTGGAATGTGAAATTTGAACTATGGTTTGGGACTATTAATTATATGCCATAATTAATGTAGTTCATTTGTTTAGTTTGAGTGTTCAGCATTAGAAACATGTATAAATTCAATACATGACAACAAGTGTAAATTCAATACATGACAATAAGTGTAAATTCAATACATGACAATAAGTGTTAAATGAAAATTAGGAGTTAATCAGGGATTGTTTGGATAACCTTCGTGCTTAAATACTTTTTCGATGATTTGTAGTGAATTGGATTTGTTTAGTTTGTTCGAAGTTCAACCTTAGACTGCTTCCAGGTTCACACATGTGATATTGAGTTGAATAAGCTTTAAAAAATACAAGTAGTATCTACAATTCAATATGAACGTCCTTTACATTTCCAGTTAAAACATTTGTAGAATTCAATTAATGTAGCACAAGATATGTGGTCACTGACCATTGAGCTAATTAGGCTGGAATTAGTGTTTCACTTTAACCCCAACCCTTCAATTCGCCTGGGCTTCCCATCTCTGGGTTGTGAATTTAAGCCCAATTCCTGCTTATATTGAATCACGATGGGGCATTGTTTAAGCCCCATAGCTGGACAGCCTTCCTCCATCAGAACTGGGCCACATTTTTTAAGGCCCAAAAAATCTCTATGGGTCAAAACTCTTTTAACAAATTATATTAGGAATAGGGAATTAATTTACACATATAAATTTGGGTTTCAAATTAGGTGGCGGGTTCAAATTAAAAGGGTCCTCCCTTTTGTTTGAATTCGGACTTGAATTTGGGGCTTGAATTTATAAATGTAAATTAGTCGGCCCATTTAGAGACAAATAATAAGTAGAAAAAAAATCGTAGTTACTTTAAGTTGACCTTTAAATAATAAAATGAGACGAGCCTCGCCAAACAAAATATACAATTGCCGGGCCCTTATTAATTACCTGATTAAAAAATACTTAGAACTTGGGGCGTGCCGTTTAGCAAATTTCACGGTCTCCCACAAAGTTAAAAAGACGTTAGTCACTTTAGGCGCATTTTTAATAATCTTACCTTCCTAAATACGGGTGTGCATTTCATGCAACCCAAATCCAAATCCAAAAATGTTGAATAAGAATGTGTCGAGGATCCGGGTGCATTTCATGTGACGTTGATCCGAAAACACATTTTCTAAATGACGTTCACTTTCGTAAAAATATTTAAAAAGCGATAAATAATTATAAAATTGCACTATAGGTTGGAGCATGTATAAAATTAGATTTTTAGCCATTTGTAATAATTTAAGCGACCGTGCTAGAACCACAGGATCTGGGGGTGCCTAACACCTTCCCTCGGGTCAACAGAATTCCTTACACAGAATTTCTGGTTCGCAGACTCCAATTGGGAAGTCGATATGTTTCCTCGATTTGGGATTTAAATTAAACTGGTGACTTGGGACACCAAAAAGCCAATCCTATCCCAAGTGGTGACTCTGAAATAAATAAATAATCCCATTTCGAATAATGTCACTTTAAATGGAAAAACTCCCTTATACATTTATCCTTCGGGGTAGGTGTGTAAAAAAGGAGGTGTGACAGCGGGTAGAAAACAGGTTGTACCAAAGGTTTTCAAAATGAGTCATTTCAGGGCAGGCTTCTAAGATGATGACGTCCCTTACAAGTGCCAAGCTCAGCACATGTGGCACTGCAAAATCATTGTGGAGAAAAGCACCATTGAGCCAGACAGGTATCATGCAGGGTGCGATCCTCTCTACCTAGCATGGTTGGAGGATAATCTGAAAAGAATGGTGACACCGGGGACCGGTCGAGGGAACAGAATCATAGACGAGGAAGTTGAAGCTCAAGTCAAATACAACAGGCTTCGCAAGAGGGTCCACGACTCTAAGAATGAGCATCGGGAAATACATGAGAGGAATGTGAGGCTGATCGAGGAGTGGAAAGAGATGGCAATCACTTCCAACAGGAAACTAAAATATCTTGAGCGAGGAATAGTGGAGCTGGAGGGAAAAGTCATAAAGAGGATTGAAAATTGCCAGAATGCTGACGGAGCTGAAGGGGGACATCTGGCCAGGGCCTACTTGCTGCTGGGACTGTACGAGCTGGGGGATCTATATGATGGATTCCAGAAAATAAAATCTAGGAAAGGTCCTTCTGGGACCAAATAGGGTAGATTTACTTGCTTTTCCTAAAATGTAATAAGTCCAAGTGCCAAGTAGTGACTTATCTTATTATTATCTTAGCGTCGTTTTGGGTTCGACTATTTTTTTATATTATGAAATGAAGCAGTTATTGGCATTAAAAGTTCTCCAAGTTTATTTGTCGCTAGGCCTACCTCGGGCACAACAAGGTTCCCAAAATAGGACACGAGTTTATATTTCTACAATATGTGTTTAAATACTGCAAATATTTCAGAATCCTCACTGAGTTGTTACATTTTGTTTTGCTTATTTTTTTTATTATTCCCATCCCCTTAAGTTGGTTCACTCATACTGGCCTCATTAGCATATCACACCAGATCCAGAGGTCGTCCACCACCTCCTCCTCAAGCAGCACAAAGGGAAAAAGAAAGACAAAGATGGACGACTTAAGTGGGATCCGAAAGGAAAATGTTGAGAACACAGAGACTTTAGATGGTCGTAGTACTCCATCCCCGAATGACCTAGTTTTGAAACTGGAGTAAAAGATACTAGAACTTCAAGGAGAACTTGAGCAAGTCCGTAACTTGGAAAACCTGTTGCTTACCCTCAATGTCCCCGACATCCACCAACAAAACACAAAGAACCCGATACCTCCTCAGAACACACAAAACCAATAGGCACAAAATCCTCTCGCACCAAATCAATACGCTACTCCACCCCGAAACATCAATCCGCTGCCAATACCAAATCCACCACAACATCATCATCAACCAATTCCGTACCCACCAACCACTACTTACCACACTCCCCAAAACACACAACCCATTTCGAATTCCCAAAACTCCACCAATGACCACCACTATAACCAAGTTACTGGCACCTTCAAAGTAACCCTATATATGTGGAAACTATACCTCATTTTACCCAACCAATTTCCTATACACCGGAATCTTCTGAGAAGGACCTTCTCATTAAAAACATGGCTGAAGAACTCAAGAAGTTAATGAGCCGAGTTCAAGGTGTTGAAGGCGACAAAGGGATAGAAGGTTTGAACTATGAAGATCTATGCATACAGCCGGATGTTGAACTGCCAGAGAGGTACAAACCTCCCAAGTTCGAAATGTTCGATGATACAAGTGATCCCAGGGTTCATCTAAGGACCTATTGTGACAAGCTTGTCGGGGGTGGGTCGGGAAAGATGAAAAGATTCGGATGAAGCTCTTTATGAGGAGCCTTACTGGGGACGCTTTGTCTTGGTATATCAGCCAAAATCCTAAGAAATGGTCCAATTGGGTAAGTATGGTGTCAGATTTCATGGACCGATTTAGGTTCAACACAGAGAATGCACCGGATGTCTTCTACATTCAGAATCTTAAGAAGAAA
The DNA here is from genome assembly GCA_026770625.1 of Nicotiana glauca. NCBI lineage: Eukaryota > Viridiplantae > Streptophyta > Magnoliopsida > Solanales > Solanaceae > Nicotiana > Nicotiana glauca. The sequence goes on along the minus strand of MU748044.1, from coordinate 117,960 downwards.
CCTAATGAGACTTTCCATGAGTACGCTACTCATTGGAGGTCGAAAGCAGCTAAAGTCAAGCCCGCTTTGGATGAAGAACAGATGAATAAATTCTTCGTCAGGGCATAGGATCTACAATATTATGAGAGGTTGATGGTTATTGAAAATCACAAGTTTTATAACATCATCAAACTCGGAGACAAGATTGAAGAGGGAATCAAGAGCGGGATGGTAACGAACTTCGAGGCTCTACATGCCACAAATAAAGCATTACAATCAGGCGAAATATCAAAGAAGAAAGGGGCTAGAACAGTAATGGTGGCTCAGGGCCCAAAATCTCCATTTGTCTATCAAATACCTCCACCCACATATCAGACACCTCCACCCACATATCAAACACCTTCGCCCACGTATCAAACACCTCCACCTACATACCAAGCATCACCACCCATATGTCAGCCTTCATCTCTCAGATATTCCCAACCAGTCACTATCCATCACACCTATAATTCTCAACCATCCCACTTCCAGTCACCACCAGCTCGCCAAAATTATCCAAGACAAAGACCCAATATTGACCTCAAGCCACCCAGACAGTACACCGCCATTGCCGAGCCCATCGACCAATTGTATGAAAGGTTAAAAGCCGCATGATACATCACTCTTGTTCCCGCTGTGGCATTAGAAAATCCATCTCATTGGGTTAATCCGAACAAAACCTATGCGTACCATTCTGGTATGAAAGGGCACACCACTACTGAGTGCCAAACATTGAAGGATAATATCCAGACGCTAATTGACAACAAGGTCATACAAGCAAAGGAAGCCGCACATAATATCCACAATAATCCCCTCCCTAATCACAGAGGTGATGATGTACATGTGATAGAGACAAATGAAGAATGGGACCCTGTGGGGTCAATCGAGCTCATTCGAGAAGGCGGTGACTTCAAGGTTGTAGTCACACTTACTCCTATTGTGGTTCAGACTCAGGCACCTATTGATGTTGAGGTAACTACATCAGTTCTATTCAAGGTAAAAGTAGCTCTGCCCGCAGCCACGTCCGCTCCATTTGAAGTAGAAGTGGTCACACCTTTTACTGCAACGATGTCAACCACACCCCCATTCAACTCAAAAGAAATACCTTGGGATTATGTTACCAAGGCTCGGCAAAAAAGGAAGACTAGGATAGAGGAATCTGATGCCGCACAAGGAATGACTAGAACTGGAAAAGTCTATACACCTGAACACCTGGGAGGTTCATGTAAAAAGACCACTACTAGGCAGCCTATCACTGAGACTGGGCCAGAGGACCTGTGGAGGAAAGTGCAGACAAAGGAATACTCTGTTTTTGACCATCTGAACAAAGTCCCTGCTCAGACATCTATCCTCTCACTATTGCAGAATTAAGAGGCACACAAGAATGCCTTGACGAAAGTACTGAGCGAGGCTTATGTACCCAATAACATCACTGGTGTAGAAATGGCCAACATAGTTGGTCAAGTGTTGGAGAGCCATAAGATTATCTTCCACAAAGATGAGCTACCACCCGAAGGTTTGAATTACAATCAAGCGCTGCATATCACGGTATAATTTGAAGATAAGTTCATTGCCAAGGTCTTGGTTGATGGAGGTTCAAGCTTAAATATTTGTCCATTAGACACCCTAAAAAGGTTGGACAAAGGTTTCCATGAAATACGGTTAGGAAGCATGAATGTGAAGGCTTTCGATGGGTCCTAGAAGGCCACGATCGGGGAAATCAACCTTTGCTTGTAGATGGGGCCAACTTAGTTCGACGTTGAATTCCGAGTGCTTGACATACCAGCCTCATATAATCTTTTGTTGGGCCTCCCATGGATCCATGTTGCTGGAGCCGTTCCTTCCACACTACATCAAGCCATGACGTTTGAATAGAACCGCTAGGAGGTAATCATTCACAGAGATGGAAGTAACCCCATCTACACTAGCCAAACCATCCCAGACATTGGACATAGAAGAAGACTAGGAGAGGAAATATCATCATATCGAACGGGTCAATGTCATCGAGAAGGATAACTGGTGGAGTAATAAGTTAGCAAGCATACTAACATGGTCCAAATATGAACCTGACAAAGGGTTGGGAAAGAACCTCCAAGGTATCGCCAAGCCAATACAGCTAAAAAATATGCAACTACTTTTGGGCTCGGATACCAGTACACATGGAAAGAGCAGAGGGATTGGTCGCCTCCATGGAGTGGACTATATTACCCTCTTGAACAGCCAACGCCACGTTTAGAATGGGCTTTCCACTAGTCCGACACAATATGGGGGACTGCGGAAGAAGAAGCACTAATTAGGTTGAAGAATTTGTTCTTGGAGGATGAGGACATGGACTGCAACGCCATAATTGAGGAGGAGGAGGAGGAGGAGGAGGAGGAGGAGGAGGAAGAAGGCCTCACTATTTAGACTGTGGCGAAGGGAGCTATTCTCAGAAACTAGACCGCCACACCATCCCGATCCCTCCGAGTCCCTTGGTAGCTTGGCAGGATTTACTTCTTTAGCCATTTAGGCATTTAAAATTTCTTGTAGTTTTGTTTTAATCTTTACTTGTTACAAAATAAATGCTCGATTCATCGAGCCGTGCTTTGTCTGAACAATTTCTCAAGTTTTAATCAAATGCATTTGCTCTTTATTATTCACTACTATCTTTACATTTTTTCTTTCCACAACGCTATTATACTTTTCCTGATGAACCAGTGACTGTAACATGTAATAAGGCAACGCAACATGAGGATGGTGACTCAGAGAAAGAAGATGTGATACCTGAGGAAATTGTCAGGGAGGTTGAGAATTTTGAGAACAAGCCTAAGTCCAACCTGGACGAGACCGAAGCAGTAAATTTGGGCAATGCTAAGACCATTAAGGAGACCCGCATCAGCATTCACTTGTTGCCAATAGAAAAGGAAGAGTACATTTGTTTCCTAAAAGAATGTGAGGACATATTTGCATGGTCATATGATGACATGACTAGTCTGAGCACTTCCATAGTAGCTCACAAGTTGCCTACTAATAATGTGTTCGCCAGTAAAACAGAAACTCAGAAAGTTCAAACCAGACATAAACCTGAAAATCAAGGAAGAAGTTACCAAGCAGATCAAAGCCAAGGTTCTCAAGGTGGTTGAATATCCAACCTGGTTAGCCAACATTGTGCCAGTTCCGAAGAAAGACGGGAAGTTCAGAGTATGTGTTGACTATCAGGATTTAAACAGAGCAAGTCCCAAAGACGACTTCCTGCTATCGAATATACATATCCTGATTAATAACTGCGCCAAGCATGAACTCCAATCCTTTGTAGATTGTCTCGCGGGCTATCACCAGATTTGGATGGATGAAGAAGATGCAGAGAATACAACTTTTATTATACCATGGGGTGTATATTGTTACAAGATGTTGCCCTTTGGTCTGAAGCGTGCTGGGGCCACTTACATGAGATCCATGGCAACCATTTTCCATGATATGATACACAAGCAAATAGAGGTATATGTGGACGACGTCATTATCAAATCCAAGAAATCCATAAATCACATAGCAGACTTGAGAAAGTTCTTTGATAGGATCAGGAGGTACAATTTAAAATTGAACCCCGCAAAGTGTGCGTTCGGGGTTCCCGCAGGAAAGTTACTAGGATTCATTGTCATTCGTCGAGGGATCGAGCTGGGTCCGTCTAAAGTCAAAGCTATTCAGGAGTTACCACCACCTAAGAGCAAAAAAGATGTGATGAGCTTCTTGGTGCATCTCAACTATATCAGTCACTTCATAGCACAGTCCACAGTCATATGTGAACCCATCTTCAAGATGCTAATAAAGGATGCCAAAACGAGCTGGACCGAGGATTGCCAGAAAGTTTTTGAAAAGATCAAAGAGTACCTGTCCACACCACCAGTTCTGGTCCCCCCAGAACTAGGACAACCTTTGCTACTTTATCTATCCGTATTGGATGGAGCTTTTGGATGCGTTTTGGGACAACATGACGAGACAGGGAGAAAGGAGTAGGCCATATATTACTTGAGTAAGAAGTTCACACCTTACAAAGCACGGTATTCTTTGCTTGAACGCACTTGATGTACTTTGAGCTGGACAACCCAGAAATTAAGGCATTACTTCTGTGCCAATACTACATACCTCATATCCAGGATGGACCCTCTAAAGTACATATTCCAGAAACCCATACCGACTGGAAAGTTGGCCAAATGGCAGATACTGCTAAGTGAGTTCGATATCATCTATGTAACTTAGAAGGCAGTCAAGGGACAAGCATTGGCGGATCACCTTGCTGAAACTCCGGTGGGAGGAGAATACGAACCCTTGAAAATATATTTTCCTGATGAAGAAGTATCATTTGTAGGAGAAGACATTACCGAAACATATGATGGTTGGAGGATGTTCTTTGACGGAGCCGCAAATTTCAAAGGAGTGGGTATCAGAGCAGTTTTGGTATCAGAAATGGATCAGCACTATCCAATGTCTGCTAAACTTAGATTTCCTTGCACCAATAACATGGCAGAATATGAAGCCTACATACTAGGGCTCAACATGGCAGTCGACATGAACATTCAAGAGCTATTGGTAATCGGTGATTCAAATTTGTTTGTGCACCAGGTACAAGGAGAGTTGGCCACCAATAATTTCAAGATATTACCATATCTGTGCCATGTGCAGGAATTGAGAAAGAGGTTTGCAAAGATAGAATTCCGACATGTGCCCAGAATTCAAAACGAGTTTGCTGACACATGGGCCACTTTGTCATCCATGATACAACATCCAGATAAGAACTACATTGATCCCATTCGGGTGAGGATCCATAATTAGCCGACATATTTTGCTCATGTCGAGGAAGAAGCAGATGGAAATCCTTGGTTCCATGACATCAAAGAATACTTAGCAAAAGGAGAATACCCGGAGCATGCAAATCACACTCAGAAACGCACTTCGAAGATTGTCCAATCAATTCTTCCACAGTGGAGGAAACTTGTACAGAAAAACTCCTGATTTTGGATTGCTAATATGCGTCGATACAAAGGAAGCTTCTAAGCTACTTGAGGACGTGCATGCTGGGACCTGTGGTCCGCACATGAATGGTTTCATCTTGGCTAAGAAGATACTCAGAGCCGGTTACTTCTGGATGACCATGGAGACAGATTGCATTCAGTATGTCCGTAAATGCTTTCAATGTCAAGTGAATGCCGACATGATAAAAGTACCGCCAAATAAGCTCAATGCAACTAGCTCACCTTGGCCATTCGCCGCTTGGGAAATGGATGTTATTGGTCCAATCGAGCCCACTGCTTCAAACAGACACAGGTTTATTCTGGTAGCCATTGATTACTTCACAAAATGGGTAGAAGCTGCATCTTACAAAGTTGTAACCAAGAAGGTCGTCACATATTTTGTTAAGTATCATATCGTTTGTCGATTCAGAGTTCCCGAGTCCATTATTACCGACAATGCCGCCAACCTCAATAGTGATCTGATGATAACTATGTGTGAAGCTTTCAAAATCAAGCACAAGAATTCCATATCCTACAGACCTCAGATAAATGGAGCCATAGAAGCTTCCAACAAAAACATTAAGAATATACTAAGGAAAATGGTAGAGAACCACAAACAGTGGGATGAGAAGTTACCCTTTGCTCTGTTGGGGTTGTTGATACCCAATTTTTCCCTATATATTTCAAACATGCATAAATACCTTCAAAATAGCATATATATGCATATATAAGTATGCACAAGGCTTTTATTATTTTCTCCATAATTGTAAGGGTTTAAATTGATTTATTCTGTCCCATAAAGTTCAACCAAAATCGAGCTCCATTTCCTAGAATTAACCTCCTCACCAAGCTCAGTATAATCCCCGACCTCCACAAAATAACTTTCCCTACAATTCCCGTGCTCGGGAGCCACCCAGGAGAACAAACTTCACGCCTATTGGTGAGTGATACTCAAGCCTTTTCCCTAAACTTGTCCAAATGGGTTTGTTGCAACCCGTACCCCAAACCAGGCAGAATCTAGAGTCGCCTTCTTACTGACCCGGTGCTCGATGTGCCTATCATTCTGGGGTGCAAGGACATGATACTGAAGATTGTTGGACTCTGAAAAGGGCTGTTGAAAACCTCATAGAACAAAAATAAATAGTGCTAAAGGATGAGGAAGTTCCTAATGTGACCAATAACCCATTGCCGGCTCACAACAACGGGCCGGTCATTGGAATGATTTACGAATACAAGGAGTTTGATCTTGCTTTGAAAGCCATCATTGCAATCGCTGATGTTGAGAAAAAGCCAAAGGCTGCTGCAAAACAAGATAGAGGAGAGAAAAAGAGTGAACCGACCCCTCAAAATGCAGAAAAGGCATCGAAAACCAAAACTTAGGCATTGGAGCCCTCTAAGAAGGTTTGAGCTGAACAAGGGACCCAAGATGTACGTGCCTAAGAGGACCTATATGGTACGAGGCCAGTAATTTCACCAAGGCTAAATGAGCCCGTGGTTATTAGCCACGCACCGTAGAGTTCCATGACAGACCCTACTACCATTCTATGGAATTGCAACAAGGAGGCAGTAACTTACAGAGGAAAAGAGGTCTTAGGAGAAGCGAATGAAACTAAACCAGCTAAGAAATACCCTAACTTGGAGGAATTGAACAAATCCAAGAAGAAACGCTTCCCAATCAAGAAGCCTATAGTGCCAAAGAAGCCGAAGAATTCTTCCGCAAAATGAAAGTTGCGGACTATGAGGTAAGAGATTAGCTTCGAGAGTCTACTTCACAGGTTTCACTCATGTCCCTATTGGTATGCTCATCCAAGCATCAGAAAGTGTTAATAAAAACGCTCAATGAGGCTTATGTCCCGATTGAAACCACTGTTGAACAACTGGAGAGAATGCCGGAAAGATTTTTTGCGGTCAATCAGATTTCTTTCAGCAACAATGATTTGCCCTCGGAAGGGGCCGACCACAACAAAGCCATTCATCTAACAGTTAAATGCGAGGGCTATTATGTGAAAAGAGTGCTGGATGGTGGGTCCGGAGTTGATATGTTCCCTCTCTCAACTTTGCAAAGAATGGAGATCGGGACTGAGAGAATCAAGCCTAACAATGTCTGTATGTGTGCCTTTGATGGTATCAAAAGAGACATCACAGGCGAGATCGATTTGATTTTAACTATTGGTCATGTGGATTTCGAGGTGACCTTTCAAGTCCTAGACATGGATACATCTTATAATTTCCTCTTGGGAAGACCTTGGATTCATGCGGCAGGAGCCGCACCTTCCACTCTCCACCAGATGGTGAAATTTGAATATGAAGATTAGGAGATTATAGTCAACGTAGAGGACGAGCAGTCAATTTATCAGGACCCGTCAGTCCCATGTCCCGAAGCTAGGGAAGGTAGTGAACATATAGTTTATCACGCTTTCGAGGTTATGGTCGCGGATTAATGTGAAGAAGGAAGCCCTTGTCCTCAACCCTTTCTCTCAAATGTGACAATTATGGTGGCCAAGGAAATGATCAGGCATGGTTATAAACCCGGGAAGGGGCTCGGGACATCATTGCAAGGTATCACAGAACCCATCACTTTGCCTACCAGTGAGAAGTTTTTCGGTGTGGGTTTTGATGCCACAAAAGCTTATGTGACATGGGCAGATGAACGGAAGAGCAATGGTTGGGTTTTACCTCAGCCGGTTCCAAATCTCTACAAAACATTCATCAGGCCCAAGTACAATGAAGAAGAAGAAGATGAGGCCTTCACGACCAAGGAAATTGAAGAAATATGTGGGGCTATAAGGCAGATGTTGTATGAAACCCACATGGTTCAGCCAGGAGAAGGCTCGAGCACTGCTGAGGTGCTATATATGGGGCCCAATGCCAAGTTGCAGAACTGGAAGGCTACTCCATTCCCAGTCGGGCGGGAATACCGGTAGTCCAATCTTGCCACCTTCTCTACATCACAAATTATTCCAGGGTGTAACTCGGATGTTTCTTTTAGTTTATTATCTTTAAATTCCAATGTAAATTCTTTTATCTTAAAAATTAAATGAAATGAAATCAATATTTCATCATTCATCCCTCTTTGTTCTTTCTAATTTTTGTTACTTTTCCTATTTCTTCTTCCAGTTTAAAAATGCGGCTTTAAATAACATGAAATACTTGCGGATTTCATGCCCATATCCAATGTCTAATTATGAAATAATAAATCAAGCCGGAATATTATAAAGAAGAGGCTTTTAGGGAAATAAATCGATAAGTGGAATAATTTGAGAATAAACCTATGCCGAACATAAATGAAACCGAGCCGGTTAATTTGGGCAGTTCTGAAGAGGTCCAAGAAACCATGATAAGCATTCACACGGATGAAAGAACCAGGGATGCATTGATCCAACTTTTGTTCAAATTTAAAGATGTGTTTGCTTGGTCCTACGATGACATGCCAGGATTAAGTGTCGATTTGGTAGTCCACAAATTTCTGACTTACCCCGATTATCCCCCTATCCAGCAAAAACAAAGGAAGTTCAAAACCGATATCAGTGACAAGATTAAAGAAGATGTCACAAAATAGTTGAAGGCGGGGGTGATCCAGGTGGTCTGATACACCACATGGCTGGCTAATGTGGTTCAGTACCAAAGAAATATGGGAAAACTCGAGTGTGCATTGACTATCGAGGTCTGAACGAAGCAAGTCCCAAAGACAACTTCCCTTTGCCAAACATCCATATCCTTGTTGACAACTGTGCCAAAAATGAGGTACAATATTTCGTGGATTGTTATGCTGGGTATCATCAGGTATGGATGAAGAAGATGCAAAAAGACAACATTTACAATACCTTGGGGCACCTATTGCTATAAGATCATGCCTTTTGGTCTGAAGAATGTCGGGGAAACTTATACGAGGTCCATGACTGCCATATTTCATGACATGATGCACAAAGAAATCGAGGTGTATGTGGACAATGTAATCATTAAATCCAAAACCCAGGACAACCATGTTCGGGACCTGAGAATGTTCTTTGAGCGTCTGCGTAAGTATGATTTGAAGCTGAATCCATCTAAATGTGCATTTGGGGTTCCATCTGGCAAACTTTTGGGATTTATAGTCAGTCGGAGGGGCATCGAGTTAGATCCAATGAAAATAAAATCTATTCGGGATTTTCCACCTCCGAAAACCAAGAAAGAGGTTATGAGCCTGCTGGGAAGGTTGAATTACATTAGCCGATTCATTGCTCAGTTGACTTCCACCTGTGAGTCTATATTCAAACTGTTGAAGAAAGATTCGGCAAGTAAGTGGACAGATGATTGTCAAGAGGCCTTTGACAAAATCAAAGAATATCTGTCAAATCCGCCAGTCTTGGTCCTACCCGAACCTGGGAGGCCTTTGTTTTTGTATTTGACAATCTTGGAGAATTCTTTTGGCTGTATCCTCAGGCAACATGATGTGATCAGGAGGAAAGAGTAAGCAATCTATTATTTGAGCAAAAAAATCACAAGTTATGAAGCTAAATATACCATGTTGGAAAGGACTTGCTGCGCCTTAACTTGGGTCGCTCAAAAGCTTAGGCATTACCTGTTGGCCTACACCACTTACCTCATCACCAGGCTGGATCCTTTAAAGTACATATTCCAGAAGCCGATGCCCACAGGGAGGTTAGCAAAATGGCAGATCCTGCTCACTAAATTTGATATAGTTTATGTAACTCGCACGGTGATGAAGACCGAAGCTTTAGCAGATCACTTGGCTGAAAACCCCATTGATGATGAATATTAGCCTTTGAGTACTTACTTCCCGGACGAGGAGGTAAATTCAGTCGAGGTAATGTGAGAAGAAATCAATACTTGGAAAATGTTCTTTGATGGAGTTGTGAACGCAAAAGGTGTCGGGATTGGGGCAATTTTGATCTCACCCACTGGTCAACACTATCCAGCCACAGCCCGACTTTGGTTTTTCTATACAAACAATACTGCTGAGTATAAAGCCTGCATTATGGGTATGAATATGTCAATCGACCAAGATGTTGAAGAACTATTGATCATGGGGGATTCGAACTTGATTATCCAACAAGCTCAGGGTGAATAGGAAACCCAGGATGTCAAGCTTATTCCATACAGGCAACATGTGGAAGATCTTAGCAAGCGGTTCAAGTCAGTCGAGTTCAGGTACATTCCTCGTTTTCACAATGAGTTAGCCGATGCACTCGCTACTTTGGCCTCGATATTGCCGTATCCAGGCAATCTCCACGTTGACCCGTTGGAGATCCAAATCCGAGAAAGGCATGGTTACTGCAATACGATTGAGTTGGAACCAAATGTTCAGCCATGGTATCATGATATCAAGAGATTTCTGAAAACGAAATAATATCCCGAGCAAGCCAATGGAGACCAAAAGAGAACCATTAGGAGACTTGCCGACAGTTTCTTCTTGAGCGGTGAGGTCTTATATAAAAGGACTCCAGATCTCAACTTGCTAAGATGTGTGGATACCGAAGAGGTAGGAATAATCATGCATGATGTGTGGACCCCACATGAATGGATACGTCCTGGCAAATAAGATCCTTCGAACAGGCTATTATTGGATGACTATGGAAAAAGATTGTTTCAGTTTCGTCCAGAAATGTCATCAGTATCAGGTGCACGGCGATCTGATTCATGCACCACCTACAGAACTGCATCCCATGTCATTACCGTGGTCGTTTGTTGCCTGGGGTATGGATGTCATTGGGCCGATCTAGCCAAAAGCTTCAAATGGGCATAGATTCATATTGGTCGCCATCGACTACTTTACAAAGTGGGTCGAGGCAATTACTCTCAAAGCTGTCACCAAGAAAGCTATGGTAGAGTTTATGCACTTAAAAGGACTCCAGATCTCAACTTGCTAAGATGTGTGGATGCCGAAGTGGCTGGAAGAATCATGCATGAAGTGCACGTAGGGGTGTGTGGACCCCACATGAATGGATACATCCTGGAAAAGAAGATCCTTCGAGCAGGCTATTATTGGATGACTATGGAAAAAGATTGTTTCAGTTTCGTCCGAAAATGTCATCAGTGTCAGGTGCACGACGATCTGATTTATGCACCACCTACAGAACTGCATCCCATGTTAGAACCATGGCCGTTTGTTGCCTGGGGTATGGATGTCATTGGGCCGATCGAGCCAAAAGCTTCAAACGGGCATAGATTCGTATTGGTCTCCATCGACTACTTTACAAAGTGGGTCGAGGCAATTACTCTCAAAGTTGTCACCAAGAAAGCAGTGGTAGACTTCGTGCACTCCAATATCATCTGTCGTTTTGGTATTCCTGCAACTATCATTACGGATAATGCTACAAACTTGAATAGTCACTTGATGAGGGAGATATGTGAGCAATTTAAGATCAAGCATCGAAATTCTACCCCTTATCGGCCCAAAGCCAATGGTGTTGTCGAAGCAACAAACAAGAACATCAAGAAGATTCTGAGAAAGATGATCCAAAGTTCATGGCAGTGGCATGAAAAGTTACCATTTACATTATTGGGATATCACACTACTGTGCGCACATCAGTCGGAACAAACCCATTCTTATTGGTTTACGGCACTGAAGCTGTACTACCCACAGAAGTTGAAATCCCTTCTCTTCGGATCATTGTTGAATCTGAAATTGAGGACACTGAGTGGGTCAAAACCCGTCTAGAACAGCTAACCCTGATAGATGAAAAGCAAATGGCCGTAGTCTGCCATGAGCAGTTGTATCAATAAAGAATGGCCCGTGCCTACAACAAGAAAGTGCGACCTAGGAACTTCGAAGTGGGGCAACTCGTTTTGAGACGTATTCTCCCTCACCACCAGGAAGCAAAAGGAAAGTTCGCTCCTAACTGAAAGGGCCCATACATTATCAAAAAATTATTGCCAAAAGGGGCATTATACCTAGGAGACATCGAAGGAAATGACCCCGAAACAACTATAAATGCAGACGTAGTCAAAATGTATTATGTCTGGTCTTTCTGCAGCAACAACATTATCCGATTGGGATGACGAAGGATTTCATTCTCGCTACCCCAAACACTCCAATCCTTTGCTAACCCTTTGAGCCAGTTACCTTTCTTTTAATACCCTCTTTGGAACTTGAAAAAGTTTGTAAAAAAAAAATCATCCAAAAAAAACAACAAAACAAAATGTTTTCCTGAACTATGTTCGACTTGATTCCAAAAGGATACGTAGGAAACCTCTCTCTGGGGTTCAGTCACACCCAAAAAAAAAATCCAAATTTTCCCAAAAGTAAAATTGGGGCAGATGTTATAATAGTTCGGCGATGATCCCGCCCAAACAATTCCAAAGTTGTGATTTGATCCAGTTTATTTTACCTAAGCCTTGTTCAAGTCCTTCCGATCTATCGGTAAAAGATGTTCAAAAGTGGAGGATGCAGTTGTTTGGATCTGATGCATTCAAGATGAGAGAAATAAAATGAGAGAGTCTTATTGGTGAAAACCTACGGGCACCGTAAGGCGATAGTAAGTAGAGAAATTGAAAATGAGAGAGTCTTGTTAGTGAAAACTCGTAAAGAGCACTGTAAGGCGACGGTGATAATAGAAATGAGAGAGGTCGATTAGCGAAAACCTACAAAGGGCACCGTTGATCGAAAAGAAGGAATCCCTTACAACCATTGGCATTGAAAGAGTCATGGCAATGTTTCTAAAATTTTAAAACACGAGTCATAATGGGTTTATGAGAAGTTGGATAGTTATGCAGATCGGGTATCCAGTCCAAGAAGCATGTCATGTCTATTGAAGTCTGCATGTACTCTAGATAAGTCCTTCTTTCTTCCCCGAAAGGGACACTTCTCTTTAAATTTACTTTCTTATCCTTTGTTTACTTTTCTTTGAATCCCTTTCGGTTTAATTTTTCTTAGAAACTAATACAAAAGAAAAGGTGGCAAGATTGGCTCTATATGGTTCAGCTTAACAAAAGTCAAATCCAAAGAAAAGCACCCAGCCTCAGTGGGCGAATCAAGTCGATCCTGACTGGCCACGATGACCTATGCTCCGAAGTCAAAATTATTGAAAATAAAAGGAATCCAAAGTCAAATGCCCATAGAGGAAAAATAAGATGAAAAGGCCAAAGTCCCACATGGGTGAACCGTCATGTGAAATTTTGGAAAGCTGAGGTCCTCAGGTTTAGAAGCGAGATTGGTCTCCAAAAAGTGAGCAAGCAACAGAGGTTCTCACCAAAAGAGTTGGCCGAGATCAAGTGATCAAAAACAATCAAGGCAGCAAAACCAACCACCGTTTCAAACTAACAATTGTTCTTTGTTTGAAAACTTGAAACAGGTGCAATCCAAAGCAACCTTGTAAGAAGCAGGTGCAACCAAAAAAGAAATGCGCATGTGCTAGAAACAACTTTGCAGTAACAATCCATAAAAAGGGAAGTCCCCTCCAAATTTTCCCCCCATTTACTCATTCCATTGAAGTAAATAAATAAAAAAGAGAAAACAAAACAAAATAAAAAAAGAGATAAGAAGAAAAATTCAAAAAAATGGTATCTTAGGATCCCCAATCTCAATTTTTATGCTTTTCCAACATAGGGTCTCCACTCCTTAGTTGAGTTTTATTTTTAGACATATGGTTCCACTCCCTAGTCGCATTTTCCAACATAGGGTCTCCACTCCCTAGTTGAGTTTATTTTTAGACATAGGGTCTCCACTCCCAAGTCCGCTTTTCCAACATAGGGTCTCCACTCCCTAGTTGAGTTTATTTTTAGACATAGGGTCTCCACTCCCTGGTCGCCTTTTCCAACATAGGGTCTACACTCCATAGTTGAGCTTATTTTTAGACATAGGGTCCCCACTCCCTCGTCGCCTTTTCCAAAATAGGGTCTCCACTCCCTAGTTGAGTTTTATTTTTAGAAATAAGGTCTCCACCCCCTAGCCGCCTTTTCCACCATAGGTTTTCCACTCCCTAGTTGAGTTTATTTTTAGACATAGGGTCTCCACTCCCTAGTCGCATTTTCCAACATAGGGTCTCCACTCCCTAGTTGAGTTTATTTTTAGACATAGGGTCTCCACTCCCTAGTTGATTTTATTTTTAGATATAGGATCTCCACTCCCTAGTCGTCTTTTCCAACATAGGGTCTACACTCCCTAGTTGAGTTTATTTTTAGACAAAGGGTCTCCACTCCCTTAGTCGTCTTTTCTAACATAGGGTCTCTACTCCCTAGTTGAGTTTATTTTAGACATATGGTCTCCACTCCCTAGTCGGCTTTTCCAACATAGGGTCTCCACTCCCTAGTTGAGTTTTATTTTAGACATAGGGTCTATCACGACCCCAATCCTGGTCGTGATGGCGCCCAATACCATTGCTAGGCAAGCCCGACCAATTAACACTCACAACCCAATCATATCCTATTGCCAGTTTATAGCATTTAATTCAACAGTTTCACAAGTCTATTAACCAAATAATTTAGATAGAGACAGTATGATACATTGACATAACCAACATCTCCCAAAGACCTGGGGTCATGAGTCTAGAGCCTCTAAATAGCAAAATAATACATCCTCAGTAATACTGATGTTCTAAAATGTGAAAGTAATAAAGGGATAGGGGAGGAGTCGGATCCTACGAACGTCAGGTAGCTACCTCGACAACTCCTGAAAAGCTCTGAAAAACGGCAAATAGCTCAACTATGCTCCCAAGATACCTGAATCTGCACACGTGGTGCAGGGAGTAAAGTGAGTACTTCCAACTCAGTGGTAATAAGAGTAAATAATAGCTGAGCGGTAAGAAATCACGTAAGAATACTCTATCATGCTACATGGGACAGTACAACCTTTTTAGGAAAACAGTAAAACCGTGAAAATCCTTTAGAAACATCTAGCCCAGTTTAAAATCTCTTTTGAAAATATTCTTTTTCCAATAGTAAGCATATGAATGCGATATCAGGTAGTGCAAGTCCGCACACAAGTCAGCCTCTCGATCACAACACTCTGTCAACAAATAACACCAGGGTATTTGGTACATGGTGCAAGAAATAGCATGGATGCCAATGATATGAGAGTGCTAAATGTCATGGCACATAGTACAAACATGAATCAATGCGTGAATGCAATGCAATGCACATGACCGCTGCGGCGTACAACCCGATCCATTTGGGTACCCGCGCTCACTGTAGGGGTTCAGACTCCGGAGGGGCTCCTACGGCCCAAGCGCAATATCAATATCACACCGCTGCGGCGTGCAGCCCGATTCGTCCTCAGCCTAGAAATGCACATGCAACACTGCTGCGGTGCGCAGCCCGATCTATGCTCAGTCTAGATATATATGCATGTAAGCCATACAGGAACAGTCAAGTTTATCATTTTCAGTTCCAATTATTGGGAATTATAGATTAAGTGTTTAAAACTTTAGAAATTTACTAATCATTTCGAGGCAGTGTCTAACTCAGGACTGATATCATGAAAATATGCTAAGCATCATGCACACAGTGATAATAATCCCTAAGGGATCCAAACAATCGGCATGAAGCCCAAAACATGGCAATCAACACAAATCATGATAGTATCAAGTAGGTTTCAGTCAATCACGCAATAAAATCAACAACCCGGACGGACCTAATCACAATCCCCAACGGTGCTCTATCCCACGCTTATGCCTGGCGTGCAAGTCACCACAATACAACACTATGATGTGTAAATCTAGGGTTTCAAACCCTCAGGATATCATTTACAAGTATTACTCACATCGAACCGGCCAAACTTCAAGCTCGCGACGCCTTTGCCCCTCAATTCGGCCTCCACGCGCATCGAATCTAACCAAAATCAGAGCGAATGTATTACAATATGCTAAGGGAACAATACCCAATCGAAAATAATCAAAAAATATCAAGAATCTCAAAACTAGAAAAACCCGAGCCCCGGGCCCGCTTCTCGAAAAATTACAAAATCACATTATCGGATTCCTTATATCGCCACGAGTCCATACATACCAAGAACTCCCAATCCGAGATCAAATGACCTATCAAATTCCAATTTGAAATATTAAAACTCAAGCCCTAGCTTTACCTCTTTTCAATGAATTTCTACCAATTTCCATGTTAATTCTACCATAAACTTGAATAATTAGGCCAAGGAACTTACCTCCATTCGATTCTCAGTCAAAACCCTCGAAATTCTCGCCCAAAGCTCTCCAAGATGCTCAACAATGGAGGAAAATAACCCCCAAGTCACGGATGAAATACCATTTTAAAACCCTTCTGACCACAGCAAATTTCACTTCTGCGGCCACACAACCGTTTCTGCGGTCACCGGTCTTGCGGTCTTCTTCCGCTTTTGCGAGCTTTCACTTAAGGGGCATGACCGCTTCTGCGGTCCAAAACTCGCACCCGCGATACCGCTCCTGCGGTTAAGACTTCCGCTTATGCGGACACTACTGAACACACACCTTTTCGCACCTATGGAGCTTCTTCCGCTTCCGCGAAGCCGCATCTGCGGTCTTCCTTCCGCAGATGCGGAAACACCTGCTGCAACAAAACTAGCAAAACTTCCAACTTTAAATTCTCTCGTTCAACCACCCGAGCTCATCCCGAGCCCTCGGGACCTCAACCAAAAGCAACAACATAACTCAAAATATCATACGAATTTGTTCCAATCATCAAAACACGTCAAACAACACTAAAACCATCAATTCACATCGGATTCAAGCCTAAGTTTCTTCAAAACTTCCGAAATGCGCATTCGATCAAAAACCCAACCAAACGATGTCCGAATGACTTGAAAATTTGCAGACATATCCAAAATCACCTAACGAAGCTACAACAACTCTCGGAATTCCATTCTGGCCCTCAGATCAAAATCTCACCTATCAACCGGAATTCGCCAAAGTTCAAACTTCGCCAATTCAAGCCTAATTCTACACCGAGCCTCCAAAATTAATTCCGATCGCACTCCTAAGTCACAGTCATCCCCCGAAGCTAACCAAATCACCGAAATTCACATCCGAGACCTCTAACTATATAGTCAACTTCCAGTTGACTTTTCCAAAATAAGCTTCCTTCTAGGAGGCTAAGTGCCTCATTTCCAACTAAAACCAATTCACTTCTATCCGATCAGCTCAAATACTGATATTGAAACATAGAACAACATAATATGGGGGGAAACGGGGCGGTAACTCACGTGACAACGGGCTGGGTCGTCACATCCTCCCCAACTTAAACAAACGCTTGTCCTCGAGCATACCCAGAGTTGTCCTAGAAGCCAGCTAATAGCTAAATGACCTTACCAAGCATATACCCGGGTTGATCCCTCGTCACCTTATCTTACATAGGTCTGATAATACTACCTCGCTGAAATTTCATAGTCCATCTAGGCCATAAATCGTAGAACCACATTGCACTTTCCGAATTCATACTCAAAATCAGAACCTCACGACAATATTCAGAATAAACTCGAACCAACTATAATAAACCATGCCTGCAACCTCAGGTAAAATCATGCAATATATCACACAATCCAACACTCGAAAAGATAGTCACTATTCACAGCAATTGCCCCCTATACTCGATTACCGATAGGAACCTCTTATTAGCTAAAGTTTCACTTCAACACTTTCGTATACTGCCAACGATGATAAAACGCACAATAAACCATAACCATTTCTCAAACCAATCATTTATGAAGGCATTTCTTCCCTTTTGACTAATACCACAGCAGATCCCGAGCTGGACCTCGATATTATTCTTTCAACAAGTCGAGATCAAATCCGATCGTATACATTAATGATTTCAAAGATCTCTTCTGACCAAACACACCACTCTGGTGATATGACACCTCGACACAGGCCTAAGCCACAACTTGCATAATCCACGCACCAATGATGGGCGGTTTGAACATACTCAAATCATGACAAATGACTAAAAAAAAAGAGTTGTACCCCAAGCTCAACAGTACCATTACAACACAAAGCTAAGACCCCGTCTCACATCATAGAAATGGAGTACCTGAATCCTCCTCGAAAGATCATAAATTCACGTGGCCTTGCCACAACGCGCGATCCTATCCAAACACTGTCACACATGAAGCACCTCAAGTCACCATGCTCAAAAATAGACAGCCACGCACAGATTGATGTCTGAAACCAAGCAATCCCTCACACCCATGGTGAAGCAAGTAATATACACCATTCAATCCTGAAAGGACACAACTAATGCGCTATTCGCCGAGCAACACCCAATACGGACTTTCTTTAGAAACCAGGAAGAAGGCATACAAGGTAACACATGGAAAACTATTCTCAACATCACACTGTTGCGGCGTGCAACCCGATCCCGATAACATACCCATGGCGACGTGCCACCCGATCCACACAAATATCTCGCATAGGGAGATGCACATTGAGCCAAATTTGCTCATTATAACAAAATACCGAGCATCGGTCGTAAGCATACTGAGTGTATAATGATATCTACTTATAGCATTGTAAGCTACAAAACTCAACTTCCACTATGAATCTCGATAGCACCGCATTATACGTGCCCACAGTCCGAAAATCATAATGCCTCACAGCACAGAAAAGCAAATCATAGATCTCCCAGATCACTAGCAGGTTCAATAACGATCAAATCAACCTATCCTTCATCAATACAATTTGGGACTAACCAAGCCAACTCAAGCTAAACACGTATCCAATCAGCTACCAACAAACTCATTACCAAGAAGCCTGAAGCTACTTCTTCCACTACTATAACTCATGCCGGAGCCGTACGATACGGTGCCCGGCACCAAATAAATACTGAAATCCACAGTCTCACCCGGCGACATGCCCGTCCACAAGGAACGCATCTGAAAAGTCCCTCAATACCGGAACCGAATTAATGGTAGAAACCTCTACACTGACATCCGCCACAAAGGCCCAATTAGGAAAGCAATCCTTCCCAGCTATCCGCTGGTCTTTGGAACACAACCATTCAGCTAGAACATAGACCGATGCACCTCGCCACGCAACCTGTGGCCTTTTCCGACATAACCCATAGCACAATAGTCTAGAATAACCCAACACCGAGACAACCAGTCTACACCCCAATATCATGTCCAGAATCTAATATACCAATCAAAGAAAGATCCACTCGGGCTTCCAAACCCCCACTAGCTGCTAACAATACCAATACACTCTATCCACAACCACTACATAGCCTGAACATGAGAACTCTCAGTCTCCAGCTCCACATGGCACACAAATTACTATACCTGATCCCAAATTCTGCAGTATAAATTCATATTACACCTCGAGTACCCAATCATTCCACGAAAGATATTCTAAAATTCCCGCTTTGCCACCAAACAAACTCAGATATCAACAGTCGACCTATCAAGAAAATGCCATAACACTACCGAAGTGCCATCAACATAATCACATTTCCCTTTTCCTGAAACATATACCCTTGTCAAATCACTATGATTAGAAACACCATTTCCTTAGTCATATGAGGATCATTCACCCTAATCCTCTGAAGATCGATTCTTAGATCACCTGCAGCTGCCTGTGCTGCTTAAGAATTTAATGACTTTCCATTCCGAACTGAACCGAACCTTACACACACAAATCCCAATCCTCCACAACATATCGCATATACCATGCCACATTAGGATAATATGAGAACTTTAATCTCCCTTCCGTGCCGCAGACATCGACGCACTCAACTAGTCAAGAACTTTCATTGATCCCATTTAGAAGAAAACTCATTACACACTCCATTTTTTGCATACCCATAGGAAATATACTCATCTTTAAACCACGGTAAAACCCAACAAGAACATCTCTGCCAACTCCATTTGTACAAGCTAAACTGTCAGGACTGAATCCTTCTATCTAAACTAAGCTGAGCAAGCCGTCAAAACCCAAGAGCATTGCTGCAAAATGCCTGTAAAAGCTCATTACCTCGAACACCTACAAAGAATTAATCATACCCTTACCATACTGATTCGGTCTATTATCAAGCTATTCCGTCTATCAAATTTCTCTTTTATTCATCATCCACTTGATATTTCTCCCTCTCTGTAGCATCACAATGCCTCAATCCAGGATCACCACATGAGATTCGAACATAAGACCACACTGTCTAAGACTCATAGGCCACTGAATACTCTCTCAATGCTTCCCAGAAATACCACATTCTAGAATACTTTACTTAAAGAACTTCCTGCGAATCGGAATACGTTACCATTACTTCCCAGATATTGATACATAGAATCCCATAATTAGCATAAAATACCACAAGTCTTGATCTTTCTAATGAAAACACAGTCTCTAACCACATACACAACCTTGAGACACCTGATTATTGCATGCAAAATCTTGAACACAATAAAACCATTCTCGAGAGTCATTCACTCCTATTCCAACTGCAAATTATCTGACTTAACGAGCAGAAACACTCGTTCCTTATTAGCACTGTGATGCCGTAGGATATGATCTCATTCCAATACAAATGAACATCTTCCTTTTCTATACACTGAGCATTCTTTATCAACAACAGCTCAAGACATCCTAATATTTCCTCACATCTACGAAGCACCATATAACCTTTATCAAAATTTTGCTTCACTCGTGCCATCCTCGGCTCATTTTCTGCGACCAAGACTGATCCGCCAGCATACCTCGAAATAGAAACAACATAGCACATAACCGTGCGATCAGCTAATCAACAGCAACCTCCCCAACTTGGCTTGAAGCCATCTATCAGGACACATTTAATAACACATAATACTTTTACTCTAATGATGCCATAATATTATAGTGAGATTAACTCAAATCATCTACTAGTTTATGAAAACACAGATCCTCGGATACTGAAATCCTCTACAAACCTCGCATTCATCCCCACATCAGCTGAGTCCACTCTCT